>JAJPUD010010596.1:0-27310 GCA_023553655.1 Myrmecobius fasciatus | reverse complement strand
GAAAAAAAAATAATAGCAAAGTTCATTTGGAAGAACAAAAGGTCAAGAATTTCAAGGAAATTAATGAAAAAAATTTGATGAAGGTGGCCTAGCTGTGCCATATCTGAAACGATATTATAAAGCAGCAATCATCAAAACCATTTGGTACTGGCTAAAAAATAGAGTAGTCAATTAGTGGAATAGGATAGGATCACAGGAAAAACTAGGCAATAACTATAGCAATCTAGTGTTGACAAACCCAAAGACCTCAGCTTTTGGGTTAAGAACTCACTATTTGGCAAAAACTGCTGGGAAAATTGGAAACTAGTATGGTAGAAATTAGGCATTAACCCACATGTAACACTGTATACCAAGATAACATCAAAGTGGGTTTATTTATTTAGACATAACGAGTAATATTATAAGCAAATTAAAAGAACATACCATAGTTTTCCTCTCAGATCTGTGGTGAAGGAAGGGATTTGTGACCAAAGAAGAACTGAGGATCATAACAATACAAAGTTGATAATTTTAATTATATTAAGTTAAAAAGTTTTTATACAAACAAAACTAATGAAGACGAGATTAGAAGGGAAGCAAGAAATTGGGAAAACATTTTTACATTTAAGGGTTCTGATAAAGACCTCATTTATAAAATATATAGTAAATTGACTCAAATTTATTAGAATTCAAGCCACTCTCCAATCGATAAATGGTCAAAGAATATCAACAGGCAATTTTCAGATGAAGAAATTAAAACCATTTCTAGTCATATGAAAAGGTACTCTAAATTACTATTGATCAGAAAAATGAAAATTAAGACAACTCTGAGATACTACTACATACCTCTCAGATTGGCTAAGATGACAGGAAAAGATAAGGACGAAAGTTGGAGGGGAAGTGGGAAAATTGGAACACTAATATATTGTTGGTGGAATTGTGAATGGATCAGTCATTCTGAAAAGCAGTTTGGAACTATGCTCAGAAAGTTATCAAACTGTGCATACCCTTTGACGTAGCAGTGTTTCTATTGGGGCTATATCCCAAAGAGATCTTAAAAGAGGGAAAGGGCCCCACATGTGAAAAAATGTTTGTGGCAGCCCTTTTTGTTGTGGCAAGAAACAGGAAACTGAGTGGTTGCCCATCAATTGGAGAATGGCTGAATAAGTTATTGTACATGAATGTTATGGAATATTATTTTTCTATTATTAACTATCCCCAGGGTAATTTCAGAGAAGTCTGGACAGGCTTACATGAACTGCTGCTAAGTGAAATGAACGGAACCAGAAGATCATTGTGCATGGCAAAAGCAATATTATGTGATGATCAATTCTGATGGACATGAATCCTTTCAACAATGAGATGATTGAGGCCAGTTCTAATGATCTTGTGATAAAGAGAGCCATCTACATCCAGAGAGAGGACTGTTGGAAATGAGTGTGAATCACAACGTGGCATTCTTATTCTTTTTGTTGTTGTTTGCTTGCATTTTGTTTTTTTACTCATTTTCTTTCCTTTTTGATCTGAATTTTTTATGTAGCAAGATAATTATATCAATATGTTTACGTATATTGGATTTAACATATATTTTAACATGTCTAACATATATTGGATTGCTTGCCATCTAGGAGAGGGAGTGGGGGGGAGGAAGGGATTGTTTGGAATATGAGATTATGCAAGGGTCAATGTTAAAAATTTATTTCTGCATATGTTTTGAAAAGAAAAAAGCTTTAATAAAAAAATAAAATAAAATGAGCTTAAGAAGGATTGGCAAACCCCTCAAGTATGTTTGCCAAGAAAATCCCAAATGGGCTGATGAAGAATCAGACATAACTGAAATGATTGAACAAAAACAAAATGATTGTCACTTCTGTCTAGCCCAGCCCACCCCTCACTTCATCCCAATTCTATCAGCATTTTAGGAATATATGCAAAAATTAATTTTAAGCCTTAATACTTGATGTTTTGATAGTTCAGGAGTATATTTTATATTAATAACAATAATTCTATAGAACTCATTACTCTTCAACATTTTATCAAGTATTCATAATTTCATAAAAGTAATGGACAAAGTTAGATGACACAAATTGTGAGTATGATATTTATACAAATATAAAATCAATATAGGAATCCTCTAAAAGACTATATAGTCTTAAAATATTTATTCAATCTTGTTTAAAATGTATATATCAGGAATTATTCTTTATAAAGAAATAAGGGTGTAGGGATAGGTGGATTGGAAGACAATGGGTAAGGAAAGAAGACAAAGGAGGAATCTTTGGATGGGGAGGAGTTTAAGTAATAATAGACCCAGTTATGGAGCAGAATTTAACAAAAAAGTTATCAGGGATCAGAAAGATGTGTGTATTTGAAATGTGTGTGTGTGTGTGTGTGTGTGTGAATGTGTGTGTATGTGGGTGTGTATATATATATATATGTATATGTATATGTATAAGTAAATATTTTTTCATAATTGTAGCTTGCTTGGGGGTGGTGAGGAAAATTAAAGGGAGATATGTATATCTGTGTATGTGTGGGTATTATATATCTACATATGTATATATAGATATATCCTTCCTTAACTATAGCATGCTTGGGAGTGGTGGGGGGGTAAAAGGAGAAAAAAAAGAATAAAGTAAAAAAAAATGTGTAGCTGAGAACAAAATATAATTTACAAGGAAGTAAAGAAAAGATGGACACTCATGAATATAATTTCTTCAACTAATATAAATATAAATATATATGTTTATATATATTCAAAATATGACAACAATTACCAATTTACATACACACACACAAACACACACTTTCTTAAATTGGCATTTGTTGTCATATATTTTGAATCCTCCCTGATGTTCTGCTGAGCACATGATAATGTTTTCTTTTGTTTTATTTCACTTTGTTTTGTCTTGCTTTTCTTTTTTTTTTAATTAAAGCTTTTTTATTTTCAAGGCATATGGACAAATAATTTTTTAACATTGACCCTTTCATAGCCTTCTGTTACAAATTTCCCCCTTTTTCTCTCACTCCTCCCCTAGATGGCAAGCAGTCCAACATGTTATACATATCAAAATATCTGTTCAATTCAATATATTTAAACATATTTATTGTACTACTTTTGTTTTTCTTTTTTCTTATTCTGTTTCTTCAAATAAAATAAATTTGAAAAAAATAAAAAATGGAAAAAAAATTACTCAGTCAGAAAAAGAGAGTGTTTTGAAGAGCAGTCAAGCTACAATGATGTAGCCCAGGATGAACTAGCTAGCAAATCTGAGCTTAACTTTATGGTTCAAAATATGGATATTCAATAATAAAGAAGTTTGAAAAAGGAAATAATCCAAAAAATTGTCTTAGAAGGAGAGAACAGGAGGGGAAAGTAGAAATAGAAAAACTCTACCAATCACCACCTCAAAGAGATCCTTTGTGGAAAACACATAGGAATATTATTGCCAAATTTTGTAACTTCCGGATCAAAGAGAAAATTTTGTAAGAAACAAGAAAATATAACAATTCAAATATGCTGGAGTTACAATTAGAATTGTATAGGACTTATCAATAGCCACATTAAAAAATGCAGAACCTGGCTGCTTGCAATATAAAGAACTAAGTCCATGGACAAAAATATGATATCCAGCAAAATCATCCTAATACAGAATGAAAAAAAAGGCATTTAACTTGCAGATTTTCAGGCCTTTCTTTCAACCCAAACCAAACTTAATAGAAACTTTAACATATGAGAATTAATACAAAGATTAATTTCATAACCTCTAAGATTTGAAACAATTACTGTTTCCACAGGACCCAAGACCACATCTCTCTGAGAGAAAGTCATCTGGCAATTGTTTATCAGTCAATCAGCATTGCCTACCATTCAACATGGTAGGTAGTTAAAATTTGACTGAAAAAGGAAACAAACATTTATTCATTACTTACTATATTCCAGGTATTATACTAAACACTTAATAAATGTTTTCTCATCTGATCCTTATAACAACCCTGGTAAGTAGAAACTGTTATTATTCTTATACTGAAGAAACTCAATTGAAGAGGGGTTAAAGGTAACATAACTTGCAAGTATTTGAGGCCAGATTTTATCTCAATTCTTTCTGGTTTTAGGCTTAGAATTCCCTCCACTTGAAACATGTGAGAACAGACAAAAATTTTATTTTAAGAATATGTAGAAAAAATAGAATTTCATAGTGATAAAATTGCAATCTACTTCAGCAGAGGGAGTGGCTACCAAAATTCTAATAAAGAGTTTTCAAAGTATCAGACTAAGAAAAAAATTAATAAAAATAAAACTCATATCACTGAGCATTATCTTTCTCCTTACTGTTTCTTATATGGGCTATAGTTATGTATGTGTACTGTTAGGATTTTGCTAAGTGGAAAAATATTTTTAAATAATTTTGCTGTTTGATAGGTTTTTATTTAGTCTATCTTTCAGCTATCACTTTTCTATAACTCATCCCTTCTCTGTCTCATTCTTTTAAAAGGTCTCATTTCAGACAGTTATCTGCTTCTGTTCTGCTATAAGTAATTTCTTGTATAATCAATATTTCACTAAGTGCAACATTTAAGGAAAATGAATCTTCAGTCATCAGTCTGCTTCTTATAAATTCATTAGAAATCTCATTATAATGCACAATTTATAAATTGATTTTGGCCACTTTAAACTGACTAGGTTGACTCAACAGTAACTGCACCCTGAATGATAATGGCTTATTAAAAATAATATCAAACAAAAACAATTGAAATAAAATGATTTTTTGTTTGTGGTGGTGATCAGTCATTCATTTAGTAGCCACGGATTACTATACTACACATTAGATATACATAAAATAGTCACATATATACACATGTATGTATGTATATACATATAAAGATATATATTCCATTGTTAGAAGGAATAAACAACAACATAAGCATGAAAAATTTTCACAAAATTAGTGAAGTAGGTAGAATCTTCACCAATACATGATTTTGGAATGTCCCAACACTTTAGTTCTTTAAATAGAAAAAAAGCTCTAATAGGATGACACTATTTGATATTTGCTCATGCCAGTGTTTTATGAACCCTAAATTATAAGTGGTAAATAGTAAATCAATTTTGAGGTTATTAAATGTACTTTGATAATATTAAACCACAACGCGTGAGCTGGACTCCCATCTTGGTGCATAGACCTTTCCTGCTGATTTTAAAAGTTGTATTTGGCTGGAAAATTGTTCTACTTGATTTTTTTTGAGTTTTAATGCTCTAAAACTTGTTTAAAGTCATTATTTAAGGAAATTTCTATGGCTCTGGGGGGTGGGAATTTGGGCAAGTGCCTGTCTTTATTCCACCATCTTGGCTGTGATGCTCCAATTCAAATTTTAAAACAATTATTTTCTAAAGTATATTTATGTCCTTTTACCAAATTATTAATTCTCTTTTCATAATTTTCTTGCTATGTTTTCAGTTTCTCTCCAATTTCTATCTACCACTATTAATTGGTTTTTAAAATAATTTGTTTTCTATTGTTAAAACTCTTCTAAGCATTTTTATTGGGCTTATGTCTAATTTGCATTTTTGAGGCTTTGCATATAAATGTTTTTGGGTCATTGTCATCTTCTAAGTGTCTTGTTACCATTTTGTTACTTTGCTATTCTTTTTACCAGTAGATTTTTATAATTACATCCTTTTGTTCTTGTTTGATTTTTTTCCCAGTCTATTTCCTGACTTTCTACTTTATTTTAAAGTTGGACTCTGTTCATCTAAGGGGAGTAGATAACTTGTCTGGATGTCTTTTGTTCCTTCTCTTTCTGGCAATGTTTTTAGTTTCTTTATGCTCTCCAGACATTGTTCCTCCCCTCTAATGCTTTCACATAGCCAACATCCAGTATTGTTCCTACTGTCTGCATCCCAGTGTCTGCAAACTTTTTTTTTTTGCTTTCTTCTTAAACTTCCCTGATTTGGATAAATGACTCACTGTTACTTTTTATTAGTTCCCCCCCCTTTACTCCTCTGAACAATATTTTCCCCAGTTATATGTAAAAATAATTTCAACATTTAAAAAAAATTATTCCGAATTCTCTTCCTCCCTCCTTCGTCTCCCTGATCCTTAAGGCAGTAAACAATTTTATATATGTGGTATTGTCGTTTTAATGATATTAGCTTGGACTACCTCTGATCAATTAATATTTTTTCTAATTGTTTAGATCTGACTTTAATGGTGTGAAAATGTTTTTGCAATTTTATGCATATAGTTGGTAGGACTCATTCTTTGTCTATTTTTCCAAAGAGTTTACATATAATTGGAATTAATTGTTCCCTAAATGTTAGAGTTTGCTTCTACAGTCAACTGGCAACTTAGTTTTCTCTCTGGATGCAGATGACATTTCCTTAGCAAGATTACTGCAATTGATTTAAATCACCTCATTGTTGAGAAGAGCCAACTCCATCACAGTTTATCATTACTTAATCTTGCTGTTAATGTATAGAATGTTCTTCTCGTTTTGCTTACTTAACTCAGTCTCATTTCATGTAAGAATTTCCAGGCTTTTCTGAAATCAGCCTGCTCATGATTTTTAAAAAATAGTTGGGGTTAAGTTACTTGCCCAGGGTCACATAGCTAGGAAGTGTTAAGTGTCTGAGGCCAGATTTGAACTCAGGTTCTCCTGACCTCAGGGCCAGTGCTCTTTACATTGTGCCATTTAGGTGTCCCTCATCATTTTTTAAAGAACAATAATGTTGCATTACATTCATATACCATAATTTATTTAGCCATTCCCTCACTGATGGACAACTGTTCAATTTTCAAATTCTGGCCATTTCAAAAAGTTGCTACAAACATTTTTGTACACATGATTTTTTTTTCCTCTTTCCTGATCTCATTGAGCTATAGACCCAATAGTGACATGAATGGATCAAAGAACATGAACAGTTTTATATCTCTTTGGGAATAGTTCCAAAATACTCCAGAATGGTTGGATCATTTCACAACTCCACCAAAAATGCATTAGAATGCCATTTTCCCCACATCCCCTTCAACATTTATCATTACCTTTTCCTCTCACCCTAGCCAATCTGAGAAGTATGAAGTGGTACCCCAGAGTTGTCTTAAATTGCATTTCTCTGATTAATAGTGATTTAGAGTATTTTTTCTGTATGGATAGAAATTGTTTCATTTCTTCATAAAATTTATGAGATTATGTCATCCCTCAATTGTTAAATGGTCAAAGAAAATGAACAACTTTCAGATGAACTAAATGGAATTTCTTTTTTTTTAATCTTTCTTAATTTTGTTGCTAACATAGGAAAGCTGATGATTGATGTGGATTTATTTTATATATCCTGCTACTTTGTTAAAGTTGTTAATTACATCATGTAATTTTTTTAGTTGTTTTTCTAGGATTCTCTATCTGTCATATTTATATTGTCTACAATTATTTCAAATGAAATTTCTTTCTATCTCTTGCTGCTGGGCTTTGTTGGCAACATAGAAAAATGCCAATGACTTTTGTGGGTTTATTTTATATCCTGCAAATTTTGCTAAAACTGTTAATTATTTCTAGTAATTTTTAAAGTTGCTTCTCTAAATATACCATCATTTTATCTGCAAAGACTAATAGTTTTGTTTCCTTATTGCTCACTTTAATTCTTTCAATTTCTTTTTCTTCTCATGTCTGAAGCTAACATGTTGAATAACAGTGGCAATAATGGACATCTTCCTTTCCCTCGAGCTTATTGGGAATGCTTCTAGCTTCTCCCCATTACACATAATAGTTGCTGATGGTTTTAGATATATGCTATTTATAATTTTAAGGACAACTTCATTTATTTCTATGCTTTCTAGTGTTTTTATTAAGAATGGTTGCATTTTGTGCTCATGGGTAGACCGAGCGAATATAATAAAAATGACAATACTACGCAAACTAATTTACTTATTTAGTGCCATACCAATAAAACTCCCAAGAAATTATCTTACAGATCTAGAAAAAATAGTAGCAAAATTCATTTGGAAGAACAAAAGGTCAAGAGTTTCAAGAGAATTAATGAAAAAAAACGCTGATGATGGTGGACTTGCTGTACCAGATATAAAACTATATTACAAAGCAGCAATCATCAAAACCATTTGGTACTGGCTAAGAAATAGAGTAGTCGATCAGTGGAATAGGATAGAATCACAAAACAAACTAGGCAATAACTATAGCAATTTAGTTTCTGATAAACCTAAAGGCCCCAGCTTCTGGGATAAGTACTCACTATTTGACAAAAATTGCTGGGAAAATTGGAAACTAGTGTGGAAGAAATTAGGGCTTGACTCACATCTAACACCACATACAACATAAGATCTAAATGGGTTCATGATCTGGATATAAAGAGTGATACTATAATTAAATTAGAGAAAGGTAATATAGTTTACCTCTTAGACCTATGGAGGTGGAATAAATTTATGTCCAAAGAAGAACTGGAACTCTTAATTGAAAACTAGATAGATAACTTTGACTATATTAGGTTAAAAAGTTTTTGTACAAACAAAACCAATGTGGTCAAGATTAGGAGGGAAGCAATAAATTGGGAAATCATCTTTACATTTAAGGGTTCTGATAAAGGTCTCATCTCTAAAATATATAGAGAATTGTCTCATATTTATAAAAATTCAAGCCATTCTCCAATTGATAAATGGTCAAAGGATATGAACAGACAATTTTCAGAGGATGAAATTAAAACTATTTGTAGTCATATGAAAAGGTGCTCCAAATCACTATTGATAAGAGAAATGAAAATCAAGACAACCCTGAGGTACTACTACACACCTGTCACATTGGCTAAAATGACAGGAAAAGTTAATGATGAATATTGGAGGGGATGTGGGAAGGCTGGGACACTGATGCATTGCTGTTGGAGCTGTGAACGGATACAGCCATTCTGGAGAGCAATTTGGAGCTATGCTCAAAAAGTTATCAAACTGTGCATACCCTTTGACCCAGCAGTGTTTCTATTGGGTTTATATCCCAAAGAAATCATAAAGGAAGGAAAGGGCCCCACATGTGCAAGAATGTTTGTGGCAGCCCTTTATGTAGTGGCTAGAAACTGGAAACTGAATAGATGCCCTTCAATTGGAGAATGGCTGAATAAATTATGGTATATGAATATTATGGAATATTGTTGTTCTGTAAGAAATGACCAGCAGGACGATTTCAGAGAGGCCTGGAGAGACTTGCATGAACTGATGCTGAGTGAAATGAGCAGAACCAGGAGATCATTATACACGGCAACAACAATACTATATGATGATCAATTCTGATGGTTCTCTTCATGGTTCTCTTCAACAATGAAATGTTTCAAACCACTTCCAATTGTTCACTGAAGAAAGCCATATACACCCAGAGAGAGGGATGTGAAATGTGGACCACAACATAACATTCTCATACTCTTGATTGATGTTTGCTTACATTGTGTGTCCTTTATCTGATATGACTTTTGTGTAGATATGATTTTTCTTGCACAACAATGATAAGTTTGGAAATATGTATACATATATTTGATTTGCCAAGTATTTTAACATAATTAACATGTAGTGGATATCCTGCCATCTAGGGGAGGGGTGGGCAGTTGGGGGGAAAAATCTGTAACCGAAAGCTATGTAAGGGTTAATGTTGAAGAATTACCCATACATATGTTGTGCAAATAAAATAAAATTAAAAAAAAAAGAATGGTTGCATCTTTTCAAATGCTTTTTCTGTTGAAATAATCATGTGATTTCTGTTAGATTATTGATATGGTCAATTATAGTGTTAATTTTCCTTATATGAAATCACCCCTACATTCTTGGTCTAAATCCCACTTGGTCATAGTATATTATCCTGGTGATAAATTGCTGCAACCTTTTTGTTAATATTTTCTTTAAGATTTTTGCATCAATATTAACTAGGGATATGTGTGTCTATGTGTGTGTATGTATATGTATATATCTACAAATGTATAAATTTATAATATATAAAATTTATATATATGCATACCATATATATATAATATACATAAATTTATAAATATATAAATTTATCCTTTTTTAACTATAGCCTTCTTGGAGGTGATGGTGGGAATGAAAAGAGGAAAAAAGAATAACATAAAAAAGGTGTGCAACAGAGAACAAAAGAACAATTTACAAGGATGTAAAGAAAAGATGGTCACTCATGAATATAATTTCTTCTACTAAAATATATATATATATATATTTCTTAAATTGGTATTTGTTATATATCTTGAATACTCCCTTATGTTCTGCCAAGCACATGATAATGTTCTCTTTTGTTTTGTTTCATTTTCTTTTGTACTGATTTTCTGTTTTTCTTTTTTCTTACTCTGTTTCTTCAAATAAAATAAATTTGGAAAAAGAAACACTTTGTTTAGTGGATTTTTTTCCATTTTTTAAAATTCTATTTTTTAAGGAGTTGTTTTCTTTTTCCATTTCACCAAATTTATTTTAAGAAGTTTTTTTTCTTTAGTATATATTTTTCCATATCACCAAATTAATTTTTTTGAGAAATTGTTTCCTATGTGTTTTTCCCATTTCACCAAATTTATTTATTTATTTATTTTGCTTTTTGCTGAGGCAATTGGGGTTAAGTGACTTGCCCAGAGTCACACAGCTAGGGAATGTTAAGTGTCTGAGACCAGATTTGAACTCAGGTCTTCCTGACTTCAGGGCTGGTGCTCTAACCACTGCGCCACCTAGCTGCCCCACCAAATTTATTTTTAAGTTACTTTCTTCAATTAATATCTGTTCATTTTCCAAGCTGTTGGGTGCTCCCCCAACTTTCATAATTCTCCTGCATAGCTCTCATCCCCCCCAATTTTCTTCTATCTGTCCTTTGGGATCCTTTTTGTTTTTTTATTTATAAAAGCAAAAGTTAATACAAGCATCAAATAAGATAATATAAAGTACTTTGTAATCAGTACATACTATATATATATATATATATATATTAACTCATAATTTTTTAAAAATTTTTAAACCTTTTTATTTTCAAAACATGCAGAGATAATTTCTCAACACTGACCCTTGAATCGCCTTGTGTTTCAGATTTTCCCATGCTTCTCCTCCCTCCCCTAGATGGCAAACAATCCAATATATGTTAAACATGTTAAAATATATGTTAAATCCAATATGTGTAAATATATTTATACAATTGTCTTGCTGCACAAGAAAAATCAGATCAAAAAGGAAAGAAAATGAGTAAGAAAACAAAATGCAAGTGAAGAACAACAAAAAGAGTGAGGATGTTCTGTTGTGATCCACAATCAGTTCCCACAGTTTTCTCTCTGGATGTGGATGGCTCTCTTCATCACAAGATCATTGTAACTGGTCTCAATCATCTCATTGTTGGAAAAAGCCATGTTCATCAGAATTGATCATTGTATAATCTTGCTGTTGCTGTGTACAATGATAAAATTCTTAAAAAAAAAAAAAAAAAAAAAAAAAAAACTCTTCCCAGAAAGCCTTTTGAACTGAAGAGCAGTTAATATCATTCTTTGAGACTTCACCTGAAGGCATTTTGCCTTTGCTGTCCTCTTCTGGATTTGTTTTCTGATCTTTGCTGTCTCCATAGGAGTTCTCTGGTCCAACTCTTTTTGCTTTTTTGTTCATTTTTAAAGGTTGAGCTCTGCTCCTAGGGTACAGAGAAGCTTTTTCTCAAGCATCTTCTGCAGGATAAGAGGGACTTCTCATGACTCTGCTGGGGCTGATGGTACTGCAGGCTTCCCTACAGTGCTGGGTGGACCTGGCCAATTTCTGCATGTTATGCTGGACTTCAGGGGATCACAATTTGTCTTTTCTACTTGTGTTGGAGGTCTTACAGCTAGTCTATGATCCACTGGCCTGATCCAGGACAGAGTAGCCAATGCTGCAGTATTTAGGCTAAGAGCCTCCTGTTTGATTTTCCTTTCAGCTGGATGCCCCACCCTGGGCCTCTCTGGGTCAAGCTTGCACTGGGCCATATCCTCCCTGTCCAATGACCCAGACCTTTCTTGAAGTCTTTCCAAGATACCTTAAGGTGGAAAATTATTACATTCCAAATGCATGTGGATTCTGTTACCTCAAAATCCATTCAGAGGCTTGATCTATCATTGATTCTGAGGAAAGCAGGGGAAAGGTCAAACAATGTTCTGTCTATTCTTTGCCATCTTGGGATCATTTGCATTATGTTTTTCTGTCATTTCAGACCAAAATGATTGAATGTTGTTAGGTTAAAAAAAAAAGAAAAGAAAAGAAAGATCAACAGCCACAAAAATAAACATTAAAAGATTGCTATCTATGTATTATGTATAACTTTATGCATTAATCAATGAAAATAAGCCATCAAAGAGACTAATTTTAAATAAGAAAATTATATGATTCAATTGCCTTCTCTTTATTGTAGTCTTTTCTCAGAATTAAAGTAGCTAGGGATAAGGAACATAAATCACAGAGAAATTCTATAGGATTATTCCTAGAGCAAATTCTCTTCTCTTTTAGGATGCCCTTTAGTATTTTTAGTGGCAACTTTTTTCCATCATGCATTGTCTCAGATGGAATATAATGCCTATATTCAGTAAAGAGTATGTAGAATTAATAATAATCATCATTTTTCAAGTTTGTATTCACAATTTATTCAGTGATCTGTATCACATTACATATAAATTTAAAAAGTACTTTTCATATTCTTTTTGATGAAATAGAAAGGGATGTGTAAAGAATATAGTTTTAGTTTTGATACAGAATTTTTTTTTGCTGCAGGATTTCAACATTTTCCTCTGAGCTTTACTCCATTGTCTTTTTGATTTAGTGTTGTTTTGTATGAGATAGGAAAAAGATTGATGCTAGAATTAAAGATAAGTAAAAGAGAGTGGATGTATTTAAAGATTGTCCTGTGAAAACTGTTCTGAAACAGTGCTATAGAATGTGCTAGAAGAAGTCATACAACTTTGCTGACAGGATCATGTAAAATTTTGTCCTCCAATATCAATTAGTTCCTCACCAGTTCAAGTAAATCCTTTTATTTTCCCTTGTTTATAACTTTTTTTCTGTCCTCAAATATATACCATCCTTCTCCCTTTTCTCTCATTAGAAAACCTTACATCCTACTCCAGTAGAAAAAAGGAGGCCATAGGAAAACTCATTCTCTACTCCAAGTCTATATATCTACATATCATATCCTTAAAATTCATCCTCCATTCTCTCCACTTCTTTTAATCCGGTCTCAGATTAGTTCACCTTTCTTGATTTTAGCATTTTTACTTCTTATACCCTTGATCACATTGCTTGCTCTCTTATTAGAAAGGTTTTCTTTTTGATCATACCTCTTTCTCTCTGACTTCCAGCTTTCATCCATTGGTTCTTTCCTTTTACTTATAAACAGGACTATATTTTCTCCCTCCTTAAAAAATGAAGGAAGAGCTCCAGATCAAACATATGTTCATTCCTCTTTAGGCTATACTATTGACTCATTTCCACAGAACTTTCTCTACCCTACTCCCATAAGAGGTATTTTCTCCCTCCTCTTTTTTATGAGTAGTCTTTCTCCATTAGAATGTAAGCTCTTTTAATAAAAGGACTGTCTTTCTGGTTGTGAGTATTCTCAGGACTTAGCACTATGTCTGGCACAAGTAAGCACATCATAAATTCATTTTGACTGATAATTGCATTGATATCCATCAGTAATCCTGCACTCATTTACTCTCCTTTTTAGTTCATCCTCCATAAAGCTAGTAGCCAAATTAATATTCCTAAGATACAGGTTTGGCTGTGTCATTACTCTGCTGAGGAAGCTTCAAGCAGTTTCCACTTCTGGAATAAAATGCAAACTCATCTATATGGCATTTAAAAACCTTTACAATATAGTTCTTCGGCCTGTTTTTCCAGGATGATTACACATTATTTACCCACATGCTGCAGCCAAACTATAAAGGACATCCTATGTCTTGTCTACTTGCATTTACACAGGTTGTCTCCACTGTCAGGAATCTACCTCTGCCCTCTTAGATCTTTTAGTTCCTTTGAAGGCTTATCTAAATTTCCTTCTACTTGAAAAGGCCTTTGCTGATGCCATCAATTTTGGTGCCCTCTGTTCAAGAAATTTCTTTTTTAATTTATTATTTATAGATTTATCTTGAATTAACTTATAACTATCATCCCTCTGTCTCTCTCTTCTATCTATCTCTCTGTCTCTCCCTTTCTCTTTCTCTGTCTCTTTTTCTCTCTCTTCTCTTATCTATATATCACATTAAAGTTTGCAAAGTACTTTAGGTATGTTATCCCTTTTAATTCTCACAAAAACTTTGTGAGGTAGGTGCTATTCTTATCCTTATTTAACATGAAGAAGCTGCTAATGAAAAAAAAAGGTTAAATGATTTGTCCAGGATGACAGAGAAAGAAAACGTCTGAGGCAGGATTCAAACTCATGTCTTTCTGATTTCAAGTCCAGCACTCTATTCACTTTGCAATCTATCTGTCCTAGTTCTTCATTTATCTGTGAATATCCCTGTAGTAGAAATTGGAACTTAAAGATGGGAACTCTTTCAATTATGTTTTTATATCCCTTGCATCTAGTTCAGCAGCTGGCTTTAAATAAGCATAGTAAATAAATGCTTGTTGATTGATTGATTATTATTCAGTCTGGGAGGGGTATTTTTTTTTCCTGAGGCAATTGAGGTTAAGTGACTTGCCCAGGGTCACCCAGCTAGGAAGTGTTAAGTGTCTGAGACCAGATTTGAACTCAGGTCCTCCTGACTTCAGGGCTGGTGCTCTATCCACTGCGCCAGCTAGCTGCCCCAGGAGTATTCATTTTAAAAAGTCAGTATAAACTTTCAATGTGAACATTTAAACCTTGGAAATTAGCTGACATAAAAAACTGTTTTGATGATTTTCTAGTTTTAAGAAAGTGATGAACAAAATGTTAATAATACAGATTAAATTTTAAAGTGTGTTATGCAAACATTTGTTGGTTTTGTTATGGAGAGTACATTTACCAGCATAAATCTGGTGTTGGAGTTGGGAAGATATTATCTCCTTGATCTATCTCCAAGAGGATCTTGGAGAAGATGA
This sequence comes from Myrmecobius fasciatus, assembly GCA_023553655.1. Lineage (NCBI taxonomy): Eukaryota > Metazoa > Chordata > Mammalia > Dasyuromorphia > Myrmecobiidae > Myrmecobius > Myrmecobius fasciatus. The sequence goes on along the minus strand of JAJPUD010010596.1, from coordinate 12,263 downwards.
TGACCTTGAATGACTCTATAAGAATTGCTACCAAATCAATCAGCCAATAATTATTAAGCAGTTATAATGGGAGGCTGAATACATGATAATAAATCATTTATATTTGCCTTATTTTATTCTAACAATCTTCCCCTTTCCCCCATTCTATTCACCCAAGCAGGGTTTACACTTGGGTAAAACAGAAATTCATTTATTGCTTTTAGCTTCTTTCCAAGGAAAAGAGGGAAAATTAGGGTCAGTGTACTACTCTGTTCAAGTAAGTAAAATGAAATGCTGCAGTTTTAAACCCATTGGCCTCATTTGGAAGGTTGTGTGATTGAGGAGATCTATGGGTTTACTCTTCCTATGAAAAGAAATGAGTACAACAATCTTGGACTGTAATTCAGAAAACTTATGTTTTAGTTCTGACTTCACTTCTCTGTCCCTCTGATGTTTTAAGGTAAAATAAGTGGATTGGAGCAGATTATTTCTAAAGAACTTTCCAGTTTCAATACTATAATTCCTCACCAGATGAAATCAAAAAGGTTTGAAGGAGCAACCCCATCATACTTTAAATTAAAATGAATATTGAAAGCATGGATTTTCTTTTGGGAGCCTTATTTTTAGTAAAAGTGAGCCAAATTTCCTGGTGTTGAGATATCAGGTATTTATCATGGTGTCATCTCTGACAGTCTCCAGCCTAAGCAAAGGCATTTTTAATGAGATATACTTGGTGTGTGAGCCATACTCCTTGAAGGTGTTAGTAGCCCAGCCAAGCAAAACAGTGTGTGTGTGTGTGTGTATGTATATATACATATATATATATATATATATATTTGCTGATATAATTGGGGTTGTCACTTGCCCAGGGGCTCACAGCTAGAAAGTGTTAAGTGTCTGAGACCAGATTTGAACTCAGGTCATCCTGATTTCAGGGCTGGTGCTCTACCCACTGGGCCACCTACCTGCCCCAAGGCAAGGATTTTTATGGAGTTAAATGGTGCTGATTACATCACAACATGTACAAATTTTAAAGTTATAAGAGCTTGCTTACAAGGAGAGGTTCTAAAGGTTTGGTGGAACTGCACATGTGATTACTCAGAATGCATATAGAAAAGTCCAATTAAGAGGTATTAATGTATATAATGATATTATAACTAGCATAAGTTCACCTAAGGACACCAAAAAAGGGGAGCTGTGCAGGCGCCATGTCAGGGGAAAGATTTATTAAGATTTGCAGTCCAATGTTCTGTTCTGCATCCTGTTGATGGTACTTTCTTATTGCCTGATTTTTGTGCTACGTTTTGTGGTAATCATGTGGTGACTTGGTGATGTGGTTACAGAGTATGCTGGCCTGATCATTGCTCTAGTAAGAATCATAAATAATTATTTCTGTGGGGCTCCAGGCTGGGAGCAGGTTTGGTCTGAGGCGGACTGGGGTCAACAATCAGAACCCCATCAATAATATATTAGTGTCAACAATCACAAAACACACACAAATAATTACTTTGGATTATGAGTTAGGAAGAGGCTATTGCATTGTTTCAGAATGAAAAGGCACTATATTCTGCTCTTCCCAAAGTGGGTAAGACCATGAATTGCTCACATATGAAGTATATACAGCGCTGGAAAGCACAACAAAATAAAGCAAAACTCTGCTCTGGTCAGGAAAGGAATGAAAGTATGATGCTATGGAAATAACCTTGGACTGGGTAACAGAAGGCATATGTTCAAGGCCTGCCTCAGTTTCTGTTGTAAAATAAGGATACTTTGAGGTGATTCTCTTGCATGGTAAGAATCTTCAAAAATCATTGTCTGACTTAATGGTCATTTGAACAAGTTACAATTTTGTTTAGCTATAATTATTATGCTGTAAGCTCCTTGAGGGCAGGGGCTGTTTTTTCTCCTCTTTTTGTATTTCCAGGCATTTAATAAATAGTTTCGATTGATTGGTAAATAGATTTGATTCTTTCCCCTCTATGCACTATGTGTATGGAACTTTAGGGAAATACCAGGATTTTTAAAATGGGCACAATTTATACTTCCCTGATGGAAGGAAAGGTTGGAGACTAAAGAATTTAACAAGGTCAGTGAAGTGTTAACTGTGACCATGACCAACCTCTTCTTTAGGGCCCTGGTTTCTTATGAAAAGTAGGGATCTTAGCTTAGCTCTGTCTCAGACCAGGTAAAATGATTGAAATTTATATCACAAGATGATATGAATAATAAATACATAAATTACTCTTGGCAAAACAAAAACAGAAAGAAAAAAATAAGTTTGGTGGTATTTCCTTGATAAATATTTGTTGTCCTCAGTGTTAGGCAGAATAAGTTTCTCTGCAGAAAATACTATACTAATGAATGTAGAATTTCAAGTTGGGAAAAAAAAGTTTTAGGAAACAATTTAAAGTCAAAGTAATATAATATTTAAAATGATTAATCATAAACAAAAGAAATCCCACAAAAATAAGAGTATATGATTCAAAGGGTATAGCTTAATTAGAAAGGCAGTATTATTTTTATATTGATTTTTATTGTGCCAAGAGCAATTGTTTCCACGGAAGATTATTTTTAAACTGATATATATATATATATTTTTTTTGTCCCAGGAATGCAGAAAGAAAAACTGATACACTTAATTCCAAAATTTTATAAGAATCCAGCAATGGTTAATTGATGATAATCCTACTCACTTACCACCTCCAGTCACCTATCATAAGCTACTGATGTGAAGTTCATGCCCCTATCCATCAAGCTTTAAAACACACCTGTGTCATTAACCTTTGGGTTCATCTGAAGCTGTCATCTCCCCCTGCTACAGGAGTTGGCTGTCAGCCTGACAGCTGTGCCTTGCATGTTTGTGTTCACTTTCATTTTATGTCTTCCAAAATCATTTGAACAGTCAGGGACAATTGATATAGATAATTGACTTGTGCCCTCCAAATCCTTCCTGTCCTCCTGAAGGCAGGGTAGGCAGAAAGGAAGAATGGCATGAACAGTATAAATACAGAGGCTATTATAGACCAAGAGTTTTAGGCGAACATATTCTTGGTTGTTGTGCAAAGAATAACTGACATTAAAACGGATGGAGATCACAGGTCTCAAAACAAATACTTAGTGATGTGTAGGAAGTATTACATTATCTACTCTCATTAAATATGGGCTCTCTGACAGTTTTCTAAGTCACTGGTCTTAAAAGGTCAATCCATCTTTTTCTTATACCCTATACTTTTCATACTGCCATGAGGCCATTATGGGTAGATCTAGATTTTTTAATCAATATGACAAAACCAACTGAATTTGTTTCACAAGGTTTTAAAGTCTTTTAAATGATGTTAGAAGCTATTAAGTTTTTACTCATATTAAATCAGCAGACGATAATCAAATTCCTACTATATTTATAACAATTTATACTTCCCTGATGGAAGGAAAGGTTGGAGACTAAAGAATTTAACAAGGTCAGTGAAGTGTTAACTGTGACCATGACCAACCTCTTCTTTAGGGCCCTGGTTTCTTATGAAAAGTAGGGATCTTAGCTTAGCTCTGTCTCAGACCAGGTAAAATGAGAATCCAGGTCTGTGCTGTTTGGCTATGCCAAGGGAAAACTATTCTTTACAGTAGAGCACACAAAAACTCATTGAGACAAACACTGCTCTTCGGGTTGAAATCATTCTCTTGTCTTAGCCTTCTAGTTCTTATTTGTGAATGTGGAACTCATAAAAAAGGAAGTAAACAGGCAGATAACCACAGATGCAAGACTTGGGCAATCTATCTGACAGTCTTGTCTTGACATTAATTTTAAAGTATTTTGGACTTAGTATTTCTATACTTGAAGAATTAGGCAAACTTGGATTCCATTAATACAGAGATGGTAACCAATCACCTCTCACTATCTATTTTAATGCTTAAAAAATGTAGGTGACAAGCATCATTTGATGTTGAAATTATTTAACCCAGAATTACTGACAAAGGTTTGGTAAAAGGTTCCTTCAGAAGCAATGAAGATGGTAGATGGACTGATTGGCAATATGAAAGTCTAATAGATACTTAATATGCTTCTTAAAATGTGAATAATGAATATTATCTTTGTTAATTGCTAGAATGTGTGATGATGGAGGTCAGGAGTGTTGGACCTCCAAAGTTTATTGAAGTTACAGTCTGTGTCCTGAAGGGTCTCAAAAGAATCTCCAAATCATGAAGCAAAGATTTTATTATGCTGGTAAGAGCAAGTTAACAGAATTTTAATGTTTTTGTCTCTAAACTGTGCATAACTAGAGCTTCACAACACAGGCTTAGAGACAAATTTTAGAGATCAAGTAACCATTAAATTAATCATTTTCAGAATGAGGAATACAATTTGCAAACTGGAAGTTCTCCTGGAGAGAAGACTTCCTCCCCTTGGGGGATAGGTAGAGATTTTATTCACATATCATTAATGGGAAGGGGATGGAGAAGATGAATTACAATACAATCATTTTCAGGGTCTGAGTGATTTTTCCATGACAAGCTCATAATTGCAGGACAATATTGGTGTTCTTCAGTTCTGTGGGAAAAGCTCTTAAATGATTGTTTCAAATCGTAATCAAATCATTACTTGGTGGTGGACAGCATCAGAGTTCTGTGATGAGAACAGGTTCTACAATCTTTCATTCACTTCACTTAACATATAGTGAAGAACATTGTCAAGAATTGATTGATTACTTGGGATCTATATGAAGTTTTTAGAAAGAAAAATGTACAAATAGGATTTTTATAAGAAAAAAATAACCTAGGACTTTGCAATCATATTTTGGTTTTCTTAATGGAAACAGTAATTGGCATTATGATGGTTTTGCCAATGCAAAGGATTCAGCTAAGAATTTGACCAGAGATCTCTCCCTGGGGATCCACTCAAATAACCAAAGGCCCAATTAAAATCAAAAGGTCAAGATAATCCGTGCTCCTCCTAGCTTGCCTCAGGGAGCTTGACTGAAAAGTTCAGGCTTTCTTTCCATAATGCCAGTCCCTGCTATCAAGGGTATTGTAGAGATCTGAAATTTTCCCCCTAATCCTCATCAATGAGGTAGTTATTATCTTCATTTTTCTATGAGGAAATTGAGGTTCATATAGGTTGGTGATTTGTTAATTGTCATGCATTTAGTTTAGAAAAATTTATTTAACAAACTTAAGCACATATCTACCATGTGTTTACTCTGGAAATACAAACAGCCCTCCAGCCTTCTCCCCACCCCACCCATCCTTCTAGGGATTTATATATTATTAAAGGGATACAATATTAACACAAGTAAATGCAAACAAATATATATTTATATATACATATATGTATGTGTATATATATATGTATGTGTATGTATATATATACACACACTCACAGAGTAATGCAAAGTAATTTCAAGAGGGAGAGAAAGCTGAAAGCTTGAGTAAACAGGGAAAGGGCTCATGTAGAAAGTCTCATTTGAGCTATTCATTGAAGCAAACTAGGAATTCTTTGACACAAAGGTAAGGAAGGAGTACATGTATAACATACCACTTTTACAAAGGCATGGAGGTGATGGCAGTTGGCATACAGAGGCATAGCTGGTTTGAGGCACTGGCACTCATCAAGTGATTCTGTGAGTCCTTTCAGGGAACTGCCATTCCCAACTCCTGAGGATCTTCCACTCAGTTACCACTATGTTACAGGAAAAAAGTGAACAGGGGTATCTGCAATTACCTATGAATCAGATTAAGATGTGAAATCAAAAAACAAAATTTTTCATAAATATGCACCAAGGCCACCAAAGTCTCCCTATCATAGTAGTTTAAATATATAGCATCTTGCAGATATTTAAAGACATCAAGGACAGTACCTTTTAGTGGCAGGATGGCTTTAGCCCCACAGAAGCTATGACTTGGATCTTCAAAACAGGGTTATAGTAGTGGGGCCCTTGTTCATAGAGAGAGAAGGAAGATACATATGATGAGATTATTGAATTGAGGAAATAATTACACTCTCAAAAAGGTCAATGTAATTTAGGAAAACAAAGCTTTAATATTAGAAGAAGAGGATAGCAGAAAGAATTGGCAGATTAAACATCTGGATCCCACTCAAGGTTGTGAATTTGCCTGGAGTATGGCTGACAAACAGCCTAATATTGGGTAGGTCATTATTGGGCTAAAAAAAGAGGATTATCAATTTGGAACAATAGCACTAGGAAAAAGACAAGACTATTACTAAACTTCAGACAGATATGACTAATTTGGAAGAAATGAGGATAGCCATGGAAACTTATTATGAAGAGATCCATCATCTTCAGGTTCCTTTGGCAAATATTGAAACTACAGGGAAGAGGTCCCTGACTGACAAAAAGTCAATTCAGAAAAAGCAGAAGAAATTGAGTGCTACTGTCCTACACTTGTCCAGAAATATTCAAGGACTTCAGGAAGAGAACCAAAACTTAAAAGAAGATCTGGACTAGGTGATAAGCAATTTCCCTATTTATAATAAAGCAAAATGTTATAGAGAATGAAATAAACAAATACTAATGAGATTAATTGGAAAAGAAAGTGGACTAGCTAAAAAACTCAAGATGTTCTTTTCCAGACTGATTCCTTTGATTCAGTTGGCACCAAACATAACACCACAGGATCTGGTGAAATTGGAGCACTCTGAGGAGAACTAGTGATAATGTTGAATTGGGAAGAGAGTTTCCTGCATGCTCAAACAGTTTAATAAAGAGTTTATGCCTCTTTACAACACAGTTGTCCTCCTTCCAATATGTGAAAAAGTTCTTGCTTGCTTCTTCTTGTTAAACAGATTTGAACCTAAAGTAAATTTGTCTTTTTGAGAAATCCATCATTATGGTAGGACAAACCCTGACAGTATTCAATAAAGAATTGTTTACTATGCTCAAATTTATTAGACTTTGACTTCAAGTTCTGCTTTAGTGTTAATAAAACATTTGTTGAGTTACTCTTAATGCATATAAATTATAGTATATCAAAAATGGATGAAATCGGGGGCGGAGCCAAGATGGCGAACAGCAGACAGCTTTCTCTGTGAACTCCTGGGACCTTCCCTCAAACCCAGACAAAGTGAGCCTTCGAACTGGTTTGTGAGTGAAGGGTCCACCAAACATTTGGACTACAACGCACTTCTATCAAAAATCTACCTTGAAAGAACTCCTGAGAAGGTTAGCCTCAGGGGAAATCGGCCACTGGTCACAATCAGACTCCAGCCGGGGTGGAAGTCAGGGCTGCGATAGAGGGGCGGATTTTAGGCACCCAGGAAGCCCCTGGGAGACGCCTGGGCCACTTTGCTCTGCTTGCGGGCAGGTGCTTTGGCAGATCTGCCTTTGGTAAAGGGTGGATCGAGAGCAGCTGAAAATGTGGTCCTAGTGCAAATCTAGCTCGACCAGCCTCAGACCGGAAGTCAACTCAGCAAACTGCCCCAGGGCAAATACAAATTGTTGCAGTTTTTTCTGCTTTTGATCAATATCCCAACTTTAAATCATGAGCAAGAAGCAGAAGAGAGCTCTCACCATAGAAAGCTTTTATGGAGAAAAAATAGAACAGTCCCCAGATCCTGACATTATGAAAACAATCCCAGATGAAGCCACAAAGGCAGACTTAAGTTGGTCTCCCTTTCAGAAGGCTTACCTGGATGATTGCATTAAGAATCTCAAAAGAGAGCTAGAAGAAGAATGGGGAAATAAATTGAGATCAGGGCAACAGAAATATCAAAAACTGGAAAATAGGACTGGTGAATTGGAAAAAGAAAATAGTTCACTGAAAAACAAAATTGGTGAATTGGAAAAAATCACCAATTCACTGGAAAATAAAAATGGTGAACTGAAAAACAAAATTGGTGAATTGGAAAAAGACAACAATTCACTGAAAAACAAAATTGGTGAATTGGAAAAAGACAACAATTCACTGAAAAATAAAACTGGCAAAATGGAAAAAGAATGCATTGAATCAAGAAATTCAATTGGCCAGCTACAAAAGGAGCTAAAAAAGATAACTGAAGGAAATAATACTTTAAAAATTAAAATTGAATAAATAGAAGTAAATGACTCAATAAGACTTCAAGAATCAGTTCAACAAAAACAAAAACAAAATGAAAAAATAGAAGAAAATATGAAATATCTCCTAGGAAAAACAACTGACTTGGAAAACACATCCAGGAGAGACAATTTAAGGATTATCGGACTCCCTAAAAGCCATGATAAAAAAAAAAGAACCTGGATGCTATCTTCCAGGAAATCATGAAAGAGAATTGCCCTGATGTTTTAGAATCAGAAGGCAAAATTGGCATTGGAAGAATTCACCGATCACCTCCTGAAAGAGACCCCAAAATTAAAACCCCAAGGAATATCGTGGCCAAATTTCAGGACTATCGCACCAAGGAAAAGATATTGCAAGCAGCTAGAAAGAAAGAGTTCAAGTACCGAGGAACTGTCATTAGAATTACACAGGATCTGTCAGCTTCCACTTTAAAGGATGGAAGGGCCTGGAACCAGATATCCTGAAAGGCAAAAGAACTTGGATTACAGCCAAGAATAAGTTATCCAGCTAGAATGAGCATCATCTTCCAGGGAAGAAGATGGTCATTCAATGATACAGGAGAATTTCACTTATTTCTAATGAAAAATGGATGAAATCACACTATTGGAAAAATACTTAAAAAATGAAAATCAAGGCCACCTCCCTTTGCAGGTACTGTTAAAAGAGTTTCCAATTCTTTTTATAGTAAAATTTTATCATATATAGCTTAAAATGAACAGTCCATTGAGTGTGTGGGGAGAAACATATAGCAGGACAATTTGACTGGAACAGAACACATAAAAAAGCATAATATGGAATGAGTGGAAAGATAAAATGGAGCCAAATTGCAAAGACTTCATAGAATCACAGAATTTTGAAATGGAATGTTGACATAATCCATTGTGTACCATTTCTTGAAGTTAACTATTTCAAACCATACTGTGAGAAATGCTGAAAAGTTGGGTTTCCACAGTGTTGCAAGCTTTGAGGTAGAGTGGGATCAAGATAGTAGGTACCAATAGGTAGAGGTTTTCAGAATGTAAGAGGTTAAGGAATATTAGGATTCACAGAACAATTAAGTGATCAATAGAACAAACAAGGAATTGGGGGACTAGGAAGGCAGAGGTGGATTGAGCCAATCAGAAAGAGTCTTGTGGTTTTAAAAAAATCACAAATTTAAGTGATAGCCCATCCAGCCCAAACTAATTGAGGTCAATGGCCTGACTTGACCAAATCATTACTGTGTCTGCTTAATAGGCTAGTTGAATATTAAACAACACACCCCAGAGGAGTTTTCTGCCATTTCTGAACATGGGATGTATGGTCAGGGGAGGGGCATGAATTATACATATTAAGGTCTTAGTAGATCTTCATTTAAATGGACTCAAAATCCTTTACCATAACAGTTTCTTTTCTATGGACACTATCTACCTTATTGATGCCATTTTTGAATACACGTCCATAACAGAACATAATGTTGCACATATGATCTACCCAGCACAGAATACAAATAGATTTTCTATTCTTTATTTCTACTTGTACCTCTTTTAAATGTAACACAAATTCACATATATTTACTTTTTTTGTATGCTGATCCATATGGATCTTGAAAGTCTACTATAGTTTTTAAATATTTTTTTTCTGATAAACTTCTATGTAGCTATACCTCTCCCATTTTGTACTTCTGAAATTAAATTTTTTTGCACATAAGTGTAAGATTTTGTATTTTCTCCTAAAGCATTTCATTTCATATTTAATTAAATTTCTATCATATTTTTTGGAACTTAACTTTATCATACACTATTGATATCCCTCCTAAGTTTGTGACATTTGAAAAATTTTGATATAAGAATATTTTCTTTGGACTGATAAGAGATTGATAAAATTTTAGCATTCTAGGGCCAAGTAGTATAATTCAATGGAAGCTACATTAATATTGAAACAATAAATATTACTTTTGAGTCTGAGCATTCACTCAGTTACCAATCAAATTAAATTATCATCCAATCTACATTTTTCATGTTTTCTACAAAAAAACCAAAGCAAAATAGTACAAGTTACTTTATTAGATGTTTCACTGAAACAGATGAAACAGCCCTTCTATGTTTTTCTACTATCTTTTGCTCACATTGTAATGCTCTGGGAGAAACTGAGACAGTATCACACACTGGAGACCAGTTAATATTTTATTGATGTTAGTTGGAGAGTTTAGAATTCATAGCTATGAATCAGGACTGCTGGGACTCTTGTCTCAAAGCACAAAATCCATTGAGAGTTTAGACCGGCAAATATTAGCCAGCTGACTGGATCTCAAATATCCAGCAATTAGTAAGTTTGGTCACAGGATTCTTATAGGGCTCCCTGTGCTCAGGGGAATAAAGAGCTCACAAGGCAGAAGGAGGGGTAAGGTAGTGGGTGGATTGGAGTTGCAAGAAAGGACTATCAATTCAGTTCTGACGGGTGGGGGTATGGCGAAGGGATCATAAATTCTGAGAAGCTAAAAAAGAAGCTAGGATACATTAAGTCTGGGGCCATAAAGATAAAGGGTATGTCTAAATATTTGAGATGGGCCATCTGGAGGTTTTATAACTCTTTGGAATGCTAGCCCAATTATTCCTGATGGTCAGGAAGTGGGGGGTTTGCTATTAAGGCAGAACAATTAAGAGAAACTGAAACAGAGCAATTGAGGGAAACTGAGACAAGGAACTGTGTCACAACAACATTGTAAAGCTGTGTACTTGGAGGGTAACTTTTAGATTCTAGAGATAATTTTGAGGGTTTATGGATTTTTCACTTATAAATCCCCATGAGTATGGCTCCCAATATTTAATCAGTTAACTTCACTGTAATATCAATTGAGTAATTAGTATCAATTAGCTTTTCTAAAGGGATATGCAAGTGAGACAATATAATGGAAAACAAAGTAAAATATCACTTTCCCAAAACAAAAACCACATTCTCCTAGTAGATGCTAAAAACAAACAAACAAATAAGAGCAACAAAACATTCTGAAAAGAGGAGGGAGACTTCTTTTTTGTAAGTCCTTACTAAATTCATCCCACTAAGTTCACTTCTAGGTATTAGCATAGCTGATAAATAAGCTTAGCTCTTGATCAGCTAGTTTGGGTCAAGCAATTTTCTCCTCAAGGCTGCTTTATGGACTCTTTAATCAGCTACATCTACAATGCATTTCAGGACTATCATTGTTGGTAGGACCTTAAATAGCTTTAATGGATCTCTTGGTTACACAAATTGTATTGGTGCTCCTACCTCAGCATACTCATTCATCTAAAAGTAGAAAAGAGGAAACACATCAATAATAGAGGCTTCCTGCATTCATAGACACATGATTGATTGATGGGGAGAAAAGACAGCTGAAGTTGCTGGCTCTTCCTCAACCCAGAAGTTTATAGCAATTCTTCCTCCTTGAATATTTCCAGGGAACATAGCAAGAGATTATTTACTCAAAACTTTTATGTGCATATTTAGTTTCAATTGAGCAGAACATTAACAGGTTTTTTTGTCATCATATGATAAGATAATAAGAAATGTCTTAGGGGAGTGGGGTGGGAGGAAGGAAAAGAACTACTCAATATGTTACCCAGAAGCAGATTTGTTAAGCTTTCTATGTGTATTGAAACCAAGTATAATGCAATTGCTACAACATCTCATATATGGATAAATGATTTACAACATGCACCTACTATACTAATTTAGTAATTGTCATAAAAAGAAACAAATAATATGAAATGACTTGTAAATGGTGAAGGCATAATAACTCTTGGTATTCACCATTTATTTTTCTCCATGTTTACTAACAATCTCCTCAATGATACATTCAAGAATTTTTCCAAGAATCAAAGTCAAACTTATTGACAAATAGTTTACAAATTGTGTTTTCTTCTCCTTTTTGAAAATCAGAACATTGATACTTCTCTGATCTTACAGTACTTCTCTCATCTCCTACAAACTCTTAAATATCACTGGCTGAACAATCACATCGACCATCACACAAATATATATATTTCAAATGGGCTAGATAACATGAATTTATTAAAAGCAAATGGGTACTGTTATAAACATCTTATCAAATAGTTTTGACCCATACATTTTAATTTGAAACTTTTTTCTCTAGAAACAGTAAAAAGAAACAATGTGAAAATTGAGTAGCTCAGACTTATGTGTAGTTTGTATCAACATACATCTGTTTGTTGTTTTTAGCATTTACATTTTTCTTTTTCCTACCCACCTCACATTCC
>JAJPUD010010595.1:1380-60647 GCA_023553655.1 Myrmecobius fasciatus | reverse complement strand
TTTTTTTTTTTGCATTCTTCCATATATTCTTTCTGGGCAGGGAGACATTTGGAGTATACTTCACTGTCCTCCTCTGAAGATGAACCCTAGTTTTCCTTATTCCCATAGTAAATTTTTATGATTGGGTTCTTATTTCTTTGCCTGCCTATTTTTTTAAAATGAGAACTTATTAGTGTAACCAAATGGCTCTGGTCCTTAGGATAGGGGAAGGGGCAGATGAATGCCTCTGGTTTCTCTTGTTTTCCCTTTTGATTTAAAACCTAAAACCAAGAGCTTCCCCCACTTGCCCACAGCAACTTCCTTGCCCCATTGTTTCTGCACTTATCCAGTGTGCTCCTTCCATCTTGCCCAGGGCCACATATCAGGGTTTTTGCATTTTACACAGGTTAAGTCCAGTCCTGGGATCTTGTGATCCTCAGCTTGTCACAGGAGGACCCCTGTTCTGCCCCATTTTTATTTGGTTTTCACCAGTTTATGTTCACCCTGAGGCATAATTTTGTTTTGTTCATGGAGGAAATCTGGAGAGTTTGGAATTTTCTGACCTACTCTGCCATACTGCCATAATCTGCTGAGAACCTAGGTTTTCATCAAACATCAAATCATATTCAGTGGAATTGGATTTTATTGGTATGAACCTGTGGGGATTTTCCAAGTGTATACACATTAAGCCATGTGGGTTGATGAGACAGTCAAGGGGATGTGACATGTAGAAGAAAACTAGGTGATAGTATGAACATTATCAATACTGTGATTTGGCAGACCTAAATCTTTTTTAAGTTATGTGTCTGGATGACAATGTTCCTTATGAAGCTGTGATATGAAACCTTTTGATGTTGTTAGGGATGCCAAAAATGGGGAAAATTTGGCTCACTGGAATTTCTCAAATTTAATACTAAACTGTATTGTAGTTGTTGCAAAAATACTGGAGGGATCTACCCTTTCCTTCTCCAGCTCATTTTACATATGAGAAAAGGAAAACAAAGAGATTAAGTGAATTGCCCCGGGTCATATACTATTAAGTGTCTGATACCAGATTTGATCCCACAACTATGAATCTTTCTAATTCCAAACCTAGAAGTCTATCCACTGTGCCACCTACTTGTCCCATATATATATATACATATATATATATATATATATATATATATATATATATATATATATATATACTGATGCTATACAGTAGCATCACAGAAATGGGTTGAAATTTCCTCGTGTATTTTTCAGGAATGTTTTGCTAACTGGTCCATGTTATTTTATTTGATTCACAATCCAACATGATGCAAAGATTGAAAGATTGCTTCCCAGTTGTTTATTTTCTGAATTTGAGAGATTGTACAGATGAGCTATTTCTTCTATATTATTCACTACATTGCCTGGGAATATTCCACTAACTAATCGACACAAGGAATGTTTAATCATATTATTAAACTATTTTTTTTCAGGAGTATCTGAAATCCACCTCACCAAAATCTGATTTTATCCTATTCATGTTGAACCAGATCACCTTCATGACATATCTTTAGTCCTCAATCTAGACTAGGAAATCTATTGAAAGAATAAATTCTACATGCTAGTGGCTTGAATTTATAAATTTGATCTGTATGATAAATAATATAAAGAGCAAATGATTTTCTTCTTTGAGATTGAGTACATTTAATTTTAAGTTACAAGAGTTCTTGTATTAATGGATCTCTTTTTTTTTGTATTGTAGATCTTTTGGACAGTCTGATAAAGTCTATAGACTCCTTCTTAGAATAATGTTTTTGAATGCATAAAATAAAATGCAAAAGATTATAAAGGAAACCAGTTATACTGAAAGAAAGTTATCCAAAGTTCTTTTTTTTAATTCATCAACCCTAGTTTATGAGCCATAGAGAAAAAGAAAGTGTTTATTCTTTTTGTTGTTTCTTTGTTTGTTATTAGGATTTCCACCAGTAAAAATCTGTGAGGGTGGTAAAAATAATTCCAGTTTTATGCTATAAAATGAAATTTTAAATTTCAATCCAGAATTACAAAGAAGAAAAATAAAATTAAAAATTGGGCAGGATGGGAAGAGGGAAATCATTACTGAATGCTATTAAATTGAATTCATTTAAAATATTTTTAAATAATACCTGACAAAAAAAAATACAGTTTTTTTGTTAAGGTTAAAGCTCCCAAATAAAAACCTTTCCCATATGCTATCTTCAATTAATTTTAGAAATATGGGCAGACAAATAAGGTAAAAATTGAATGTACATTGGGGAATTATATTGCATATAATATCCTTCTAAGATTTCATGTGTTTCATTGCTTTATGAACTCAATTGCTCCATATCGCATAAGCTTTACTTTAATCCCAATAAATTAAAATAAAGTAAAGATGACATTAGAACTTTAAATGAATCCAGTAGACCTAACTCTAACCCTTTTTTTATGTCGGCTGCTTTTAACTTGCTGATACAGATTTGCATTCAGGTATCCCTGCCCAGGTCAGAAAAAATGTTGGATCTACTACCTCAGAAAAGAAATAATTCTTACATCTGTCCAACCAGATAAATCCCTGGTTTTGAAAAGAAAAGAAATGGCCCAGATGAATCTTTGTATAGTTAGCCTTAACAAAGATGCAAAGAAGTCCATACAGTGTTCCTTCTTCATCCTTCTGGCAGGGCCTGAAAAAATCTTTGGAATATGAATGTAGGCCACACTGAAAAGAAAAACAGCATTAGCAACTGATGAGTTCCAAACTGTCTAACTTTTCAGTTGTGTGTTTTTTTATATGTTAAATATGGTTCAGAAGATTAAAGTCTTCATTTTAGGCAAAGAAAGGAAATAATGTTTCCTGTCCCATTTGCCAAGCTAAGTGAACAACTGTTCCTGCACAATTAGAATTGTTAATTGATTTGAAAACATAGGGCTTTGAAGGTGGAAAACTGCTGACATTATTTCAATGGGGAAATGCACTCCTGAGAGAGAGCACTGCAGTACAATTTCTCTCCTTGTTTTGTTGAATATACATCTATAAAAACACTGTGAATCATGCAGTAAAAACTGCTGTGCTGATATCATAAATCTCTGATAATAAAAATTTCATTGTTGAAACAATAAAATAGACTTTTATTATAACACAGAGTATCCACCTAAACATTGTCCTTTTAGTTTCTTGGAGTTAAATGTATGCACAGTTTTACAGTCTATAAACAGATCTGGAATAAAAGTTAATAAATGTCAAAATTTGCATTTCAAAAAATTCTTGCTGCATTTTAGGGAAGATCAATCTATGAACCTTTCAACATTATGTCAAATGAAATGCTAATTGTACCTTTAGGAATTTCAGAGACAGTGACAAGAAACTAAATGCTCTGTTCCTTTGCATCAGCAAGTCGAGGATAATTGTATATCTACTCTGGTGAACTTCTAAGAAAAAAAAAGAAAAAATGCGAAGAAAAAAGGGTTTTCTATTCTTTAACTCAGGAGGGTAAACTCCTTCAGCCACCCTTCATCAATCTACCTTCAAATAAAGTGTGTTAACATGTTGACAATGGACAAATCACACAGCGCTGCATTTATTCATTTTATAATAGGTTTGTCAAATGAGCTTCAGTTAAAGAGATTTAAGAGTAAGAAAAATTTCCAGCCAGAAATAACCGACTTGCTCCATTCAAATTGCCATCAGGGTATAAGAGCTTATTCTTCTAAAAAGTCCGATCTGGATTAAAATGGTGCTGCTTTTGTTAAGGTTAAAATCCATATCTCAGAAGTAAAAGCCAAACAGCTATCTCCCCCCCCCCCCATCTTGTCTTCTAACCCTAAGTTGAAGCCCTAACATATCCTCTCACTCTTAGTAGGAAATATTATTCTGTATCTCAAAGAAATACAAATTACCCTCCATACTATTTCATAAGTGAAAGTATACCCTGGATCAATGAGCAATGTTATTGGGAAAGCAACACTTTTAAGGGAAGGTTTGTATCATTTTCCCCAAACATTTTTGTTTATTATACGAAGAACACTTCATATAGTTCCAATAAGACTTGTGAAACATGAATCTTCTCTGAAAAACATAGAAAGAGAGGTCAATATAGATCTTTAAAAAACATCTATGTAATTAGCTTGTAATGTTGGACCCATTTTAACCATCTCATAAGTGGAATAAACATTTTTGATCTTTTCAAATATCATTATGGGTTATATTGAGTCAAAATCAAAGATCATCTTCATCCATATTTCTTGGCCTATAATTCCCTTTTGGTAGAAACTAGAAACAGAGGCAATAAGCCATTTCAAAACACAGAAAGTGGTTCACTTTCAAATTTTGAAATAAGACCCCCTTTATGTTCATATTGGGAGGTGTATTTATATATTCCTGTTGTTTATAAGAAAAAAAATTGAAATGTATGTTCACACAACAATTCCCAGTTTGGTATTTAGGAACTATATTGGTTTATATAGCAGAAAGATTATATTTTTTATTCTATAAGATATCCCCTCAAAATTTTTTTTTCTCATAGAGATAAATGCATAGACCATTCATGCTTTATGGCTTAGTGGTACCAGATAGGTTTTTCATTTGTTCCTTTAGAATGTATTGTTTTCATGTTGTACTTTTGTTATCTAATTTCTAAAATTATTCAGGTTATATGGAAAACACAGAGTATTCTTTACTAAAATGGTTAAAGCCTTCAGAAACAACATTAATAAACATTAGCTCAAGACGGCAGACTCATCCTGCTACCTATGCTGACAATTTGTATATAGCTTTCACCTAGTGAGCAACTCTTAGTGATGACCCAAGATGATTGCCTTTTTTCACACATGTGACTTGCATGACTAGATATGGAGCCTATGCTAATGTCTTCAGAGAAAACAGCCATTCAACCTTACCTGAATAACTTTAGCCATGATCTCATGTAGGTAAATGGAAATAGCATATGCATGTGAGAGAAGAAAGAAAGTCCACTGTGTGGTGTCTGTTCTTGGATCTCTTTTCCACCTAAATGTGGCTGTGTTGTAAACAAAAAGAATTGGAACATGGCTTTGAAGACCGATTGTTTTGTAGAAATTGCTCTCACATCTCCAATGTTCCTAACAACTAAAACACAGAACTAACAATGATTTTTAAAACTCTTCAAGCCTGTCTCAAGAATCAACCTTTACTATTAATCATCTTTATTTCTTTTCTGTCTGTGTTTCCTGAGTTTTGAAAAAAATAGTCTTGCAATGAACAAGTAAACTGCTAAACAAAATGTTCATCTTTTTCTTAAGAGTCAAAACGGAAGGCTAATAAAGACCATTTAAAATAAAAGGGCCCATTACTCCTCAGTTTTATATGAGCTTACATGCTTTCATTGTGCAGAGTGTGTTATTAATTTAACATGCCAGATTCATAGGTTTCTGCAATATCAGGTTTGATGTATTCATTATCGGCACTCAGTACATTAATTCACGCTGAAGTCCGGTAAATCAAAATTATACCATCTGGCTTCCTGTTCTTAATGATGAATTTGATGTAGGGGTGATTAAGATTGTTAGGCTTTTGAATTTTAATGTAAAAATTAGGGGATTAAAAAGGCATTTAGAAATGACCAATAGTTAGAATAAACTTACTGACAGGATCTAATTTGTGTACTCGCTAGTAAAGCTCCATTTTAATTAGCAGCCACAGTCTTTCAGCACAAGCTCAAAGAGACAGAAGTTTAGTGATTAAGAAGATGAAGCTGTTAAATTGATAAATTGACCTTGAAATACTTGTAACTGTGGGGGACGGCCCAGGAGCTAAAATTGTTAGTGTGTTCTACCACCATGCAAGGCACCTGAGACCAAGAGTGACCCCTACAGTGATCATTTGGACTATAGAGTGATACCCATGGAGAACACCAAGAATGCAGGCCTTAATAGTCAAAAGAATCAAGTTACATTTTCATCTCTGACACTTACTACCTGTGTGACCTTGAGCTCTCAAGGCCTCATTTGGAATAGATGTTCTCTGAAGTCCCTATAAGTTCTAGATCTTTGATCATATACTTGGGGGAATAGGGATAAATAGACAAAATTTCCCATAATGAGGTGATTGTGAAGGTTCTGCTCTAGAACCTCTTGAGAGATGGCATTGAAGTAGCAAATTTAAGTTTTAAAGTATTAAATAATGGCACTATCGGTTTCCTACTAAAATGCTGTTGTTCAGACAAAGTAGGAGAGCTCTGGAAAGAACACAGTAGGCCAGGTCCATTTGAATTCCCTGAGGTCAGGACATGATTGGATTTCTGGCTGACCTAAATTCCAGATTAGGAGCTACTGAAAATTGTAGGAATTCTATCCCTAGGTGTCCACAACAAAGCATATGTCGAGGGCAAGGATGTTATACTCATAACTTGACATGAGACTTTTCTTAATTGAAAGACCAATCTGACATGAATGTAACTCTGACAGTTAAAATTACCACTGATTTTAAGGAAAGCATTTGCAGTGTTACATTGAGCTCATTACACCTTTACTGCATAGATAAGAAGAGATGTAATAACTAACACGAGTTAGGGCATAATAAAATCTCAAATCTATTGTTAGAGTGGTATAAAGAGACACCCCTTTTCATTTTTGCTAGGGCATAAAGCTAAAAGTTTTAGTCTCTGTATAAGAGAAAAAGGAGGTAGGGGGAGGTAATGAAAAGAGCATTTGCTCCTGAGAAGGAAAAAAAAAAGTGCTGTCTGGATGCCATCTCATAAAATGTGATGCTTTAGTTCCTATGAAATTAACAAAGGTAGTCACTAATGCACGAAAATAAAGTAGAGTCAGAGTGACTTACATCAGAAAACAAGTGCATCTGTATATATCAACAATTTGAAGGCTTCTGATTCCTGGCAAGTCAAGGAATATTTTAAATCTTATATTTTAGAGGAAATCGAATCTTGACTAACCACTGCAATTTATGTCATTTTAAATAAGATATATTTGAATAAGTATATTTTTCATGCCCTAAAAAGACTGATGTCTTCTTTTATAAGCTCATCCTGTGACACACTTGAGTAGGTAGGTATATTGATTTTTTTTTCTTTTTCTGATGGCAATGAAGTGTAAATGGAAAATATCAGACTTGGCAATCACTTAAACCATGTGAAAATTTCAGAGTGAAGGCTATTAGAGTCACTTTGTGATCTCCCCAGATGACCAGGGGAGGGGGGAAACATTTCTACATTTCTTCAGATCCTTTGTGTGACAGCTAAGGAGAATAACATTCTTTCTAATATGCCAGTTTTAGTCTCTAGTTGAGAATAACCTCAGTGCTTTCTTATGTCACTAGCTGAGAGAAGATGAAAGACCCAGCCTTGTGTAAATGGCTTTGTCTAACCATCAGTCTTTAGCTCTGCATGGCAGCTGTACTATTGACATTAGCTTGTGCACTGGGTGAGATTGAAGTGAGTTAAATGTGACCTTGGCTTCGTTGTTGAAGTAGAAATGAACTCTACTGGGAGCGGAAAAAAATAAGACCAGTTTCTCTAACTTCATTTTTTCTTTAATGAGTTTAACAGCACTCTTAGGATTTGATACATTTTATAAAAACGCTTTTATTTCCTTTTCTATTATGCAGTGAGTAATCAGCATTTAGTAAGGTTAGCTTGCCCTTTTAGTGGGAAATCATTATTTCAGGTATTTGTGTGCCACATTCTACAAAAAGGACACAGATTTGCTTTTTTTTTTTTTAATTTGTTGGTCACTATCTAAAAATATGTGTACAAGTATTACAGATGCATATGCTAATTAGCATCAATGATTAATGCTCTAGCATTAGAAAGGGGAAAAAAATACTATTTCAAATGACATAGCGTTGTCCACTAAATTACACAAGTTCCACTGAACTACCTGATGGTAAATCATGTGTCTGTGAATATGTGAAACCTGAAGGTAGACAAGGTACACTGGAATGAATTCAAATCTTCAACTTGTTTATGCTCCGCTGCAATTGCATGTAATGTATACATTTTAAAAACATGAGAAATGGCATGTTTCTAGAGTGGAACAACACAGAAAACTGTTTCTTCTTTTCAGTAATATTCTCTTTAATCTCTGTCTCTTCTCAGACTTATTTACTATATCATGTAAGATAAATATAAATATAAATAGCTGTACAATAAGTATGCATGTTCCACAATTCAGACATATATGTTGTGTTCTGTTTACATTGAAAAGCTAGCCATAAATGATCAAAGAGGGTACTTTTTAATTAGATATTTTAACATGTCCCCTATTTTCAGTAATTATTCCTCTGCTTAAGACAATGCCATTTCAACCCCTAACAGTGAATATACCTCTATGACTCCAGTAAACTTCTGTACAAGTATTTGAAGTCAGTGGTAGTTGACTTTCAGATAAAATTATATTACCAAATTTCTTAAATTTTTCTTCTTCTTTCATTATATCTTTCTGAAATGTGTGTGTTTATATATGTATATGTACACACACATATGCTTATGGTTCCAACTCCCTAGTCATAATGTATTTTCAGTGGACCAATTAGCACTTCTTTAATGGTTTATTCTTTTTATTCATTTTTTTCTCATTTCATTGTTTTTATACATGGGATTAAATTAAATGTTAATAGTTCTTATAGCTAGGAGAAGGTTTCAGTAAACTTAACAAGGAGATACAAGATTCCAAAGTCAGAGGAGGGATAATTGCAATTCTTAAATATAAATAGGGATTCAGGAAACACAAATATTGGTTGTCAGAAAGACAGCAATTTTCAGCACCTGCATACAGTCAGAATTATGACATCTTTTAGAAAAGTTTTAGCTTGATGTGTGGGTGTGGGATATGTGGAAGATAGATATAAGGTAGATTAATTGGAAAGATTATATTAAAGGCAGTTATCAGCTAAAAAGTTTTATACATGGGAGACCAATGATAGGTAGAGCAGGGTTGTGGGAAAGGATCTCTAATTATAGTTTAGACTGTTTTTTCTGACAATAAGGTAGGTCATTCAGTCAATCTGAGTTTCATTTTTTGATCTGTAAAATGGGGATAAATTATTAAAGCAACATTACTAAAAGTGTTAGCTAAGAGTGACTATTTCATAGGTAATAAAGTAAATGCTTTGTAGACTACAAAATACCCTATGTCTATGATTCTAGTACCTATTTCTTATCATAAACCAACAGATTTATATTTCATCCTCCAATTACTGCTTATGAAACTTCCTCTTGAATTTACAGAAGTGGAGGAGGATCCTGAAAACTTTTGCACTTCCCTTCTCCCCATAGTCCCTAAGGATATATGACTAAGCTGTCAATCAATATCAGACCAGCCAGTGGCAACAGAATAATCAATAAAAACCATCACAGGCTAGTTTGATGCTGATTGACAACTTATCCTGCCACTGAATTGGTACAAGGAGGAGGTAGTTATATTAACAGGATTGTTGTTAGGTAGTACCTGCCTGTTTGCTAAACCTTACTTTTGAGTAATAACATTTTTATTAGCTAGCTGTGTTACCTTGTTTAACTAGCTTAACCTCTCTGTTCCTTATCTGTAAAATGGAAAAATAAAAATCTTTTTGTCAGATACCTTATGGTATTTTAAGGAAAGAATTATAAAGTGTTCTATGAAAGGAGGCTACTATTGTTATTTAATTGTATATACCATTGTTTTCTTAGTGCAATAGTATAAAATGTGCTGTACTAACTTAAATTCTTCCTCTTAGGAATTAGTTCTATTCTTTTGGCCTAAAAGATTCAATTTAGCTGTGACAAAATATAATAAGGACTACAGTATCTTACTCCTAAAGTTCTACAGTATCTTTCAGTGAAAATATATAAACAACTCAAAATGATAAAGTGGAATAGATATTGCTCTGGAACTAGAAGGTCTGAGTTCAAATGCTGTTTCTTATGCTTATTACCTATAATGTTTTAGGCAAGTCACAAATTTTCTGGACTTCAATTCTATAATCTGAAAAATGAGAGCATTCTACATCAAGACTTCTGGATCCAAAAAAATTTTGATCTAAGATATTGACATTAATGTAAATAGAAATGTGATAGGGTTAGAACTATGATTTCAATTGATATGAGAAAATTCCCTTTACTAATGAAAATTATCACTTTCTTTGCAACTTAAAGTGTTAGAGCCATACTTATCAGTGATGGGCACATGATTCTGCAGAAATAGCCTGAATACTTCCATCATATTCTCAACAGACCATCCCAACCAATACTAAACTATTTACCTGGGGTTGAAGTTAATCCCTCCACCACTCTTGCAAATTGCTTGGTGTTGATTACATTCCAGCAGAGATCTACAACTCACTACTCATATAAAAGCTGACAGAAAATCTTCCAGGTCATATGGCAAGAAGAGGCTATTCCCCTCAGAAGACCAAGGATTCTCCCACAATCCATCTAAATAAAGCAAAATATTGATCTGTGACAACCGGAGTAGGATTTTCTCTCTCTTAATGATTGTCAGCAAAGATTTTTACCAGAATTCTCTTTAATTGGCTAATTCTTCACCTAGAAGATGGTCATCTACCCAAGAGGCAGTGTGGCTTCAGAACCAGTCAACATGGTGTTTGTTGCCCAAAAACTCCAGGAGAAATGCTAGGATCAGAATCTTCTTTGATTTAAGTAAGGTATTTGAAAATGTCAGTTGTGAGGGCTTATGAAAAATCATGGTGAAATGTTCATCAGTAATGTATGACAGTTTTCATGATGGCATGTTTGTGCAGGTTCTGGATAAAGAACAATATTCTTGCATTTTCTCAGTCTCCAATGGAGTGAAACAGGGCTGTGTACTTGCCCCTACATTTGCTAGCATGATGTTTTTTGTGATGTCAACTGCCTTCACTGAACTTGAAAATACCTTCAATGTCAACTACAGCATTGTTAGTAAACTATTTAATTTGAAAAGGCTGTAAGCCAAGACTAAAATGGGAGAGTTGCTATACAATTTTTTGTTTGCAGATGATTGTTCACTCAATGAAGTCTCTAAATTGATTCTCTGCTGCTTATGCTAATTTTGGTCTAATAATTAACAACAAGTAAACAGATTTTCCACCAGCCAGCACTAGATTGTCCACACATGGAACCAACAATTTCATCAATCAGGAGAAATTTTGAACATTCTGGATAAGTTCACTTACCTCGGTACTATATGCCCTACAAAACTAAAGATCTACAGAGCTGTTATGTTGACTTTGTTGTATTCCCGAATCCTGGACAGTATACCAGCACCATGTCAGGAAACTGAATTGTTTCCATCTGAATTGTCTAAAAATGTTTCTGAAGATCATCTGGCAAAATAATGCTCTGGAGACTAAAGTCCTTCTTCAAGCTGAACTTCCAAGCATTCAAACTCTACTGCAGAGAGATGAACTCCAATGGGCTGGCCATGGTGTTTGAATGCCAAACATATGTTTGCCTATTTTACAGAGAACTCACACAAGACAGGTCTTCACATGCTGATCAGAAGAAGTGGTACAAAGATATTCTCAAGTTCTCTCTGAAGAACTTAGGTATCAGTTGTGAAATAAGGGAAATATTGGCATGGGATCAACCAGCATGGCATGCCTTTGTCAAAGAATATGCTATGTTTTATGGGTGAAGAACAATTGTGGGAGCTCAAAATAAAGCTGAGATCTGAAAACACTTCCCTCCCAAATGGTCATATAGACTATTTGTGTCTGAGTTGTGATAGAGTCCTCTGAAACTATATTGGGATGATCAGTCACAGTTAGACACTATGTGTTGAAAAATACAACACGACACAAGATAGTGTCATTTTTGTCCTCTTTGAGCATTAAGGACAAAAAAACAAATAATCAACAATTAACCAGAATATTGGAGACTAGTCTGGCATCACTGAAAAGTATAGGTTACTTAATCTGGGTCATATGGATAATATCAGCCAGAAGCAGAATTTGATTCCAAGATTTCTTGATAGCCAGCCATCTATCCATGAAGCCACACAGTGTCTCATTTGAGGAATATAATACTACATACAGTTATGCAAAGGTACCATTAATTTGTGTTAGTATGCATCATATTATACTATTGTTTTATCAGTTAAAGTGGAAATGGAAGAAACCCACCTGATTTTCAAGTTATTTAAATGAATTTTGATATGTATAAAAAAGAATGCCTTCTTTTAATCTGCCTATAGGGTAACCATAAGAATCAAATAAAAATGAATGAGAAAGTTCTTTGAAGTATTTAAATGTGTTTTTATTGGAAAATGTTTTTGCAATACCAAAAATATCTAAAAGACATGAATGGGAATTGGAACCACCAATGCATATAATTATTTGGATGTTTAAAGAATAATTATGAAGCAGAGATTCTGCAAACTCTTTTCATTGGTCAGTGGGTAATATGAAGGAGAAATATAGAAATATGTATGTAACTCTTTAAGCAAAGTCTCCCTCTTCATGTAAAAAATCTAAATTTACTTTGGAGAATTTCTTACATGTCTGGCTTATTGCTTTACAGAGATGATCTGGGAAGTTTGGAGACACCAAGGAGTAGTCATCAACTCTCCACATAAGCATGCAGACTAATAACTCAAAACATAATATTTTATTTATAAATTAAGGAAAGTGAATAAGTTTTATATTACAATTAATGAAAAATTGTGATGCCTGTCAACAGATGACCCTTTTTTTCTTAGAGACTGAGGTTCTGCTCACTTCATGCAGCTTCAGTTTGTGTAAATATTTCTTAAATCAACCTGCTCATCATTTCTTACAGAACAATATATTCCATTACATTCATATATCATAACTTATTCAAGCCACTCCCCAACTGAAGGTATCCACTAAATTTCCAGCTCCTTGCTACTATATAAAGGGAAGTTACAAACATTTTTGTACATATGGGTCCTGTGCCTAGGTTTTGTTTTTCTCAGGAGTGCACTGAAACCAGTTCACAATGGTTAAATTTTTATCATGAACATTAACAGAAACAGAATTTAGAAAGCTTACCAATGAGGGTTTGATTTATTATTTTGATTGTCTAAATTTAAGAAAGTGTTCACAATACAGATTAAATTGAAAAGTGAGTTGTGGGTGCTTTTTTGAGGACCCAATTATTAAACATTTAATAGTACATGAGTCAAAAGTTTAAATCCCAGTTTGATCCTAATGTAGTCAAATTAGATCAGAAACTTATTCTTGGTGTTTTTGCTGTTTGCCCAACATTAGTGTGTTTCACCAGTTCTCCCCCTTAATTCACTTTTATCAGTGGTTCCATTTTCTTCTTTTTATAATTTCCTCTTGTTACTATATTCTATGATTATATTTTGAGCACATGGCAGTCTTTTATCATCAGTCCTTCCCTTTCTGCAAATGTTTTGTTGCTCTCTATACAGCTTTTTAAATTGATATGAAAGGCATAGAGCACTATTTTTAAATAATACATATCTATATTTGTAATAAATAATCATCACAAATATCAGAAGGAATCAGAAACCAAGAATATTTTCAATGAAACTTTCAACTGAACATTATCCTTTCCTAAAACCAGGAATGAGTTTAAAACCTTAATTGTTAGTGGAATTTCAAACAATCTTTTTAGAAATCAGTTGGTAGTATGTGGTAAAAGTTGCAAATCTGTTTTAAACATTTACCATATCCTTTGATCTAATGTTGAAAGAATAAAAAGCATAAAAAGTGATGTTCAAAAATTTTGCAATATGTAATTGCAAAAACTAATTTAGAAACAAATCAAATGTTCAACAAGAGAGGAATGCTTAAATATTTTGTGATACATTAATGTATTAAACAACAAAAATATGAGAAATACAAAGAAATCTGGAAAGACCTTTATGAATAATAGAAGACAAAAACTGATATATATAAGGTGAAATTAATATATTTAAATGTACTAAAATTTTAGTTGACTTTACTAATAATCATTGTTGAGTTTTTAATAAAACCTGTTTAAATGTTTTTAAAAGGACTTAAACAATAGTTCCTCTCTTCAAAATGAAAAAGATATCCTATTCATTGTAAAAATGTGTTTTCAGATGTGAGGTTAGGGTTCATATTTAATTCTATATTCTTTTTTAAACTTTGGATATTCATTACCTATT
Organism: Myrmecobius fasciatus; assembly: GCA_023553655.1. Lineage (NCBI taxonomy): Eukaryota > Metazoa > Chordata > Mammalia > Dasyuromorphia > Myrmecobiidae > Myrmecobius > Myrmecobius fasciatus. Next base: position 46,589 of record JAJPUD010010595.1, on the reverse strand, counting down.
TTGATTCAGGATAAAAATATATTAGGACCCTAATTTCCTTCATTATGTCTTCTATCTTTGGTGTGAAATTTATGTCTGCTTTTGGCATCTGATCCTGATATCCCTTTGTGAACATTAAGAATTCATTAAGATTTTTAGCAATGTCTAATTCTTCTATCAATTAATTACTGGGAGGATATGGTATGTAGCTGTGCTAAGTGAGTTCCAGTCACCTGACCTGAATGAACTACAACCCAGGGTATTGGGGGAGGGGGGGGTGAGGAGGAATTGGCTGTGATTGCCAAATTGTTATCATCAGTCTTGAAGATTCAAGGTGAACCAGAAAAGTGTAATGGGGCTAGAGTCAGACAGAAGCTGTCCTGATTTTCAAAAGGGACAAGAAAGTAGAAAATTCACACTAGAAGCCTATGAATATGATGTCATTTCCAAAGAAAGTTCTACAACACATAAGGGGCAATTTTTGAGTATTTTGCATTGAAAATGGTAAATCATTACAAGCCAACATGGATATATAAAGAATAAACTATGTTTAGACTAAACTACCTTCCTGTTTTTAATGATAGTAAATCAGTAGATAAGGGAAATGAATATAATGATTTTAGAGATTCATTTGAAAAAAAAATTATAATAGCTTAAAGATTAAAAAATGTCAAAAAGTCAAATGACTTGTGCCAAAATTGATGACTAATGGATCAGTATTAACTTGGAGGGCATTCTCTAATCAAATTCCACAAGGCTCTGTCCTTTCTTCTGTGCTATTCAAAATGTTTTACCAATAACTTGAATGAAGATATTGATAGCAAAATTAAGAAATTTGTGAATTACCTGAAGCTAGGAAGTTAACTAATACCCTAAACTACATATTTCAATGTGCTAAATTTAGGAGGGGCTAACTCATAGTCTTCTGGCATGCTACCCATGAGTGTGACAGCCTTTAGAACCTTCTGTACTACTGTCCCAAGATCTCTGCCACTCCCACCTCTAGATGACTTCTGAAATCCTTTCCAACATAGAGATTCCATAGTTTTATCATTAGTTTTTCATTTTATCATTGCAAACATAAGGTATATTTGGTTATCATTCTGTAAGCTGATTTCAATTTAATTTCACCAGATAGTAATTATTTTCTTTTTAAAAACTGTTTATTAGCAACATCCCCCTAATGTTAATACTGTCTACTGGACCAAAGATACATGCCCTCTCCCTATAGTGTTTTCATTAAAGATATTAACACCTAATAGTGAAAGACTTGTCAGCAGACCCAGAATAGTACTTATCTATTGTTTAATCGATAAATTTATTATCAATTTGCTTTCAAGTTTTACCAAGACTACAAATATGTTCCCTTAGGAAATTCTACTCCATAAATGTCAAAACACTCAGAACATGAAGTTCTGAATTCATGAAGTGCATAAACAAACACAAAGTCATTGGAATTTATTTTAAATTTCTTTTATTTAAATAATTTCTAATCAGGGTTGGGACTAATACAAGTAAACAGGTACAAATATGATGGCAACTTGAAATGGCAGAGAAAAGGAAATTCCACCTATTCACCCCACCTACCTCCCAGGAATTGCATATTTCTGTGCTACTTCCCCAATCCAAGTTGCCCTTGCTTTGCTGCCCTCCTTTAGAATTAATTATAAGACTTGAGAGACACTGGTATAGGACTCCCCAGCATGGCAAGCTTTCATCAGAGAAAGTGCTGAGCTCTCTGAGCAAAGAGGAATTGAATTAGCTCAAAAAAACCCACGAGATGTGCAAAGTTAGAGAATCCACTTCAAATGTTCATTGTGTCTATTGTGTCTGATTTGCAGCAGAATATTCTGAAGCAGAATATTCTGCCACAATCGGACACACTAACTTGACTCTACCATAGTGATGTCATATTGGTCCTCTTCAAGAATGAAGGAAAAAAAAAACTAACAACCAATCTCCAGATGTCCTGGGGCCATCAGAATCTAGGACTTTCCTTTACCTGGCTGTGCCCCATATGCCTCTTATTGTTTTATTCAAGACCCACTCTGTTTCTAGTCCTAATCTCTTTCCCTTTTCCTATTATACTCTCCATCTCAAGATCTTTTTCCTCTCCATCACCAACAAAATTTCACTCAGGAACATGTTTACTTAGCTAAATAGTCAAGATATTCTGAATCCCAGAAATACATCATTTCTTATTGGAGAGGGGAAGGTAAGGAAAAAGAGAAGAAAGGGGTAAAATGAGAGACCTGAAAAAGTAGAGAAAGAACATCTATGGGAAAGATAAACTAATCAGACTAATTTTAAAGTAACTAGTTTTCATTTTTGTTGTGATCTCTTTTTGGAGGGAGGCAAAAGAGTTTATGGGAACATTCTCTTTATTTTTCTCAAGCTGGAAGTACTATGTTGACCCAATATTCATTCTCTTGCTGATCTGCACAGAAACTCTGATTGGCTACATTTTCAGCTTGGGCTGATTCATCCCTCCTTAGGCCACCTAGTAGCACCCCCTGCTTCTAGTTTCAGTATCCTGGTACCAGACTTGGTGTGGACACCTGATAGCCTTGTTTCAGCTCAGAACCCCAGAGCTTAAGTGAGCCATCAGCTTCACATTCCCCCCATAACAAAGTTTTATATCGCTGCAACCATCCTTAGTATAAATCTTACTCTTCCCAGCTTTCCACCAAGTAATCAGAATATTTCTGATGGTTTTGTTCTTAATAATAATATAGAAAATAGATATAGAGGGAGAAGGGAGATTAAGAAGAGTCAGGTCACATCCAGTTTGTCATTGCATTCTGGAGTTGACTTCTAACTAGTAAAATTATGAAGAAAACATCACTGTTATATACAGTGACCAACTATGACTCCACAAGACTGATGGTGAAGCAGGCTTCACCCTGAGAGAGGGATGATGGATTCAGGGTGTAGAAAAAGACACATTTTTTTGACATGGAAAATGTGTGGGTTTGTTTTGCTTGACTGTGCTTATTTGTTACAAGAATTGTGTTGTTTGTTTTTTATGGGGGTGGGAGGAGAGAAGCACTAGCAATATTGATTAAAAAAAAAAAGAAGAAAAGAAATGAGAGAATCACTGAAGCAATTTTTTAAATGTTCAGAAAAAAAAGGTTCAGAAGGAACCATAGACAATCAGAACAGTTTTTAAAATAGAATCCTGAATTTGTGGTATATATATATATATATATATATACATATGTATATATATATATATATATATTCAACCAAACATATAACAGAAATTTGTGGATTTTCATAGAATTTTTTCCCTCTTTTACTGTATATTTGGAATCTCTGTATTCATTAAATTCAAAAATAAAAATAAAATTATTTTATATTTTGATTTGTTTTATGCTGCCATTACCTGAAGAATAAATTTGTAAAAAAAAGTTTTTTTTGACTTATTTTTTAAATGTCTGTATATGAAAATGTTATTTCATTCCTTTCAACTTTCAAATGAGTAGATAAAGAACTGTACCTGGTGTGAGGAAAACCTGAGTTCAAATCTAGCCTCAGACACTTACTAGATGTATGATCTTGGGCAAGTCATTCTTTGCCTCAGTTTCCTCATCTGTAAAATAAGGATAATAATAGCATCTGCTTCCCACGGTTGTTTTGTGGATTAAATAATTGTTAAGTGCTTAACATTTAAGTGCCTAGAAATAGTAACTACTTTGTAAATGTTATTTTGTTGTTATTATTGTGTTATTATTATATTGTTATTATTATTGTTTGTCTTCAGATAGGGACTTAGTCTTTGGAAAGGGATGGTGGAAAAAGAATGTCAATAATTGATTCCTTGGTTTAATTCTTTTGTCCTGTTTCTTCTCTCACCTGAAATCTCCATGGTCAAATCTGTTTCCAAATGAGGAAAAAGGGAAAGAAGGCCTTTCTTTTTCCCACTATCCACTACCTCTTGAGTAAAAATTTTTATTGTTATCTGGACATCATTCTGAACTTGAAGAATAAAAGGCAGCTTTGATGTCTTTATTCATTACATCTCCTAAAACAAATACAAACATGCACAAACCACTTGGGGAAAGGAAATGAGGAACAGAGGTCTTGGGGGAAAATAGTGTGAAGTGATTCTGTTGTAATTTTTTTTCATTTTGAAAATATTAATTATGCTTCATCTATTTCTAAAGTCTCTGGTCAATAGTATGCTTGAAATGTTTCAGGATTTATTTGTAAATCTAAAGCATTACATAAATGTGAGTTATTTTTTGTATTAATTCTTATTAGCATATTATGTCATCATAATCATCATTATTATTTATCATTGTTATTAGGTTAGAGCAGGGGTGGGGAACCTTTTTTCTGCTGAAGGTCATTTGGATATTTATAACTTCATTCATGGACCATACAAAATTATAAATTTATAGAGTTCAAGCAGTAGAAGATTGTTGTACATAATTTTCAGCTTATTATCACCTGATGTTACTTTAGCAAATGATTTTGTGAGCCTTATATAGTCCTCAGGCAGGATATTCCCCATAACAGGATTAAAGAGATAAACTTGCATAATGGTTAGGGAGATTGCTTCAAAGCTAGGGAGATCTGGGTTTAAGTGTCACCTCTGACATATCCTAGATAGGCAAGTTACTTAACCTTTTATGTAGTTGGTCCTTTGTTCTGGATGAAGACTATGACATCAAAGAGGTGATATCATGACATGCAAATGAATTGGATTTAAGTGAGGGAGTACTGTAAAGTCATCAGCCCCCTTACTCCTCTGGAGTCATTGGTTTTTAGCAAGATGTAGATCAGGACAACTGGAGATGGCCCTGGATGCAATGGAAGACCTTGGCTTTTTTTTAACTTAAAATTTTTAACAGATCTGTTGGACTGAGACAATACCCAATCAGTGATTAAGGTTAAATAAAAAAATGAATCAGAGAAAGTCCTCTTTTACCTAGTTAAAAAAAAATCAATCTGGGAGGGAAAGACCCTCAGGGTTTCTGACAAAAACACACAAACAAACACAAAATTGTTTATTTATATTCACGTTAAGCCAGTCAGGGTCCAAACAAAAATCAAGTGGGGATTATCTTGGTAGGAGAAGGGACTGCCCTACTGGTGACCCAAATGGAATTGGGAATGGAATGGGCAGCAGATCTTTTTGTTTCCTTTTTCCCTTTTCCTTTCTCTTCCTTTCTCTTTCATTCCTTTCCCTCCCTTCCCTTTCCTTTCCTTTTTTTTCCCTTTGTTCTCTTCCCTTCCTTCTGTCCACATAGAGATAAGATAACCTTATCTGAGGATATTATGCCCAAAAGAATATAAATTTTGATGCTCAAAACCTTGAGCTAGGACCTACCTATCCTTAAACTTAAATCAGTCAGACTCTCATTGGATTGAGGAAGGATAGGTGCCAGGTCAAGCCCAATTTGGTCATTCTTTGGGCCTTGATTGGATCAGAGTGAATGTAAATAGCATTTGTTTCTCTTTTAGCCAGAAACTCTGAAAGTCTTCCTCTTCCAGAGTGATACTTAACCTTTTACATAGAGTTAGACAATACATAATTTGTGGAGAATATGTCCTGCTTTAGTAGAGGCAACTTCTCAAAGTTCACAATGTTCATGAAACCACATACTAGGTCCCTATCCCTATTTGTTAGTTTTCTTTACATCCATTCTCTTCAACTGAGTCTATGCTCATCACCTTTTTTGCCTTTTCCTCTTTATTAAAGTTTTTCAGGAAAAATGACCTTATAGACTTGTATTCAAATCTAGATTCTGACACATACTGAATCTGTGATCCTGGCAGTCGTTCAATCCTTTCATGTGCTTAGTAATTATATAAGTACACAAGCTTCAGGACTTTCACTGGTTGGCCTTGGTGGAAGGACTTTTCTCACTAGGACTATCTTGCATCTTTGAAATTACAGATTTAAGCATTTCTTTTTGTTAAGTATTTTTGCATTTCCACTCTATTCAATTCCAATAATATATTTTTGTGTTACAAAATACTGAATGCAGTATTTTTTTTTTTTTTTTTGGTTACTCAGCAAAGATTCACTGCTTGTGGATGAGGATGTGAACTCTTTTAAGGTCTGTTCATTGCTATCCCACTCTCTAGTAAGGGCAGGGGAGAAAGGGCCACAAGAATAAAAGAGCCAGTGTGCTTGGAGATGAGATTAGTTTTTGGTCTAGGGTGAAGGTCCCAGTTTCTCCATTTCACTGCAAAGCTAATAGAAACTTAAAAATGCAAATTGCAGAGAGAATTCATAAGATGCTTTGAGCCCCCAGGCAATCTGTTGATTGCTAAGCCAGGATAGTGATCTTTCAGACAGTTGAATTTAACAATATCAAATATCCACAGGATTTCCTTCACCCTTACATTTTCTAAGTAAAACAGAAAACCCAGAATGCCACTAAAATTATCTTATCTTTGTAGAACCATTTTTAAAAAAGTAACTAGTAGGCAAAAAGTTTAACTATTAAAGCAGCCTTTAGTGATTAACCTTGTGACATATTGCTCCAGCCAATAAAAAAGGGAAACATTTCCTGCCCTTGCATCCTTTTCACTCTGGAGGATCTCTGTGTTCCCTTCAACTATTCTTCTGATTTTTCTCTCTTGTACAACCTCCATTATAAGGAAAGGTCCCCAGGCTAACCATGTTCACTTTTTCATTTCTACATCTTCTCCCCCCCCCCCCCCAACTTTCAGACTTCTTTTCTACCAAGTTCCAGCAGCATTGTCACCTTGGAAGCTCCTTTTACCTCCGTGATCCAGCTATTCTCATCCTGAAAAGTCTCTTTTGCTTTGCATCATTTTCACATTGGCATCCTCATAGCCCTTTCTTTTAATAGTCCTTTCTTCCTAGGAACTACTTTTTAAAGGAAGTGTAGGGATGTTCAAGGAAGGACTAGTACCTTGGAACTGAGGACTGTGCATTCACCTGCCATCCAGCTCTTGCCTGGGGCTTCAAAAAACTGTAGCACAACTGGTCCTACTCCAGTAAACCATCTCAGTAGATGGGCTAAACCAAGTTGAGGGTAATCAACAGGGCTCAATGCTGCCTGTGAGTAAGGCATATGTCTACCTAAGAATGTGAAGATTTCCTTACTGGAATATGTGGATGTGCACATGTTATTTCAACTGGCCATGAAGGCAGCAGCAGAAGATGCTGTGAGGTGTTTAGAGCTTGATCAGTGCAGATTTCAAGGTTACCCTCTGCAACCAGAAGCCATTGCCAATGGTCTTGATTTTTTTCTTGCCATTGGGCTTTTATGACTCTGGAAGAGTGAAGCTGATGACTTCACGCAACTCTGCCCCTTTTAAATCCAACTTAGAGATGACTCAAAAGGCATCACCCATACCATTCTAAAATTTTCTATTTCATTATTTTATTTTACTTTTCAATAATTTTATAATTTTATCTTCTATTATTTTTACAATAGCCAGATATACTGTACATTGGCCCCTGACATGTGATATTATTTTGGTCTTCTTCTGGCATGAAGGAAAAACAATAACAACATTTTAAGGGAGGACTACCAAGCTAGATGTGCTGATTCCTTCATTCCTCTCTGGGAGCCATTAGACTTTCAAGACATCTTACCTTCTCAAAACATTTGATTTTGACTATATAAGTCGTTCATTTTGTTGTGTACCCTCAACACTGAGCAGTGACTTGAATGTAACAGATACATAATAAATTCTTGTTAAAAGTATGATCTCAAAGAAGAGATGAAAAGAGACCCTCCCCTTTGCAGAAATAGGAAGTCCATAGATGTCTGTCTGTCTATAAGCCTGCTATCACTATTACTGAAGTAATCTGTGGGCAGCAAAAGAAAAAACAATCCTTGCTCTCGAGAAGCTCAAGTTCAATGGAGAAAATATAATGAAACTTCCTTGTAAATGCTGAACTGAGGAGAGAAACAATAATCACTTGGAGACTCCATGGCAAGGCTTAAGGTTCAAAAAGATAAAATCAAGAAATAACATTAGACTGCTAAAGCAGTTTAATAACTATGGCCTTTCTAAGTATGGAGATTGGGGGGATCACAAAGACATTCCTTGGGTTCAGAAGCAGAAATTGGGATAGATATCTTCTCTCTGGAAAGATATTTCCTTTTACCAAAACCATTCTTTCTTCCTGATTTTCATATTGTCTGAAGAGAAAGTTGAGCCCAATATAGAAATCATAATATCTGAATAGATAATGCAATTGAACACCTTTTTATTCAAATAGACATTTCTCCCAATCTTCTTATTTTAAAAAAGCCTAGACTGAGGAGAATTAGTTTTATGTTATTAATCAAGAAACTAATTGAGTTTCTATTTATCACAGAAAGATAGGAAGTATATCAGAGTCACTACCTTAATCCAGTTTCTAGTTCAATTTTATTCAACTTTATATACATTATTGTCTATTGTCTCATATAATTGCTAAAACATTTTACACGTGAATCATGAATAGTTATATCCTTAATTATGCAAAGAATGTTCTCAACTCATATCCTTTCTCGCTTCTTTTAAGAAATATCACTTGTCTTTGGCTAGTATCAAAGCCTTCATTATTGTAGGGCAATCCAATTGCACAATTACTGTTAGTCTTCATAAAAGCCAGTAGGCCAAGGCCTGAGGCAACTAGGGAAAAGGTGTGGTCTCTCCTATGCCAAGTAAAGCTCTCTAGAGTAAATAACTCACTTGGGACAGCACTGAAAGACACACATCAGGAGGTATACAACTGCACCTTTGTCTTTGAGTAACAATCGTTAATAAGTACTGAAAGACAGGACTAGTTTTCACAATGAGATGAAACCTTTTTTTATGGTAAAAATTTTCATATATTTCTTCTGATTACAAGTAAAAAAAATTCAATATTCATCTTTTCAAATTTTAAGTGTCAAAATCTCTTCCTCCTTTTCTCCTTAGGGCATAAATGTAGGAGGCTATGTACAATCATACTCCATTGGACCAATGTGATAGGCTTAGGGAGCTCCATTAAAGATATCTTCCACAGAATTGTTTTGAATGAAATTCTTTATAAACTATGAAACATTGCAAAAAGGTTATTTGTTTTAATTAGGTTACATAAATGAGGATTAGGTGGGATACCACAACTTTTCAATTAATTTTAATTTAATGTAATTCAACCTAATTAAATGCCTACTATGTACAAAATAGGGCAACTAAATGGCACAGTGGATAGAATGCTGGGCTCAACTTCCTTAGTTCAAATCTAGTTTCAGACACTTACTAGCTATGTGACTCTTGGGAAGTCACTTAAAGCTGTTTTCCTCACTTTCCTCATTTTAAAATGATCTAAGGAATGACAAACAACTCCAGTATCTTTCCCAAGAAAACCCTAGAGTCATAGAGAGTTGGCTAGTGATGTGCAAGGAATTATGTTCAGTATCAGATGTTCAAAGACAAAACCAGAGGTCAGAGTAGTAAAACAATATGTGTATGAATGACTATAATATGAGGGAAATTGAAGAAAAGAACACTATCTAGGGGTGATCAGGGAAGTCTTCTCAGAGAAGATTGTACCTGAACTGAGACTTGGAGGCAGTAAAGAATGCTAAGAGGTACAAATGAGAACCGAACAGGTTCTAGTCATGGGGGAGAGCCTGTGCAAATTAAGATTAAGAGAAATTTTAAGTTCAAGGACAACTAGTAGCCTCATGTGTTTGAAACAAAATACATAAAGAGTAATCAAAGATAATCCTTGAAAGGTACACTTTTACATTTTGCATTTTGAATAGTTGTACTTTTAATAATACAAAAAAGTTCAAATTATACCGTTTCATTTCTTTTTCACTAGGCTGATAATCCTCTGCTCCATGACTTCTAATTGGACAGCTTCTTGTAGAATCTCGATTTAAAGACACCCAGGACTGTTCTCTTCATTTCTCCCCAGGCTGCATCCTACATCCTAGCAAGGGGTCTTTCCCCCTCTTATCTCCACCCTACTCTTTCACTGTCTTTACCCATTAGAATGTAAGCTCCTTTAGGGCAGGAACATCCTTTTTTTGCCAACATTCCTACTCCCAGTGGACAGTATCTGAAATATAGTAAATGCTTAATGCATGCTTATTGACTGATTGATTTCCTTTCTTTCCAAGATCATTTATCAAATAATGTCAAAATATTTCATTATTATAGGGTAATGAGATTAACAAATAGTAAAATGAGAAGAAGGAGGCTTGTAGAGGGATTAATGTGTCTTTTCTATTTTTTATAATAAGAATAGCTTTTTATTTTTCAAAATACATGCAAAGATAGTTTTCAACATTCACCCTTGCAAAACTTTGTGTTCCAAATTTTTCTCCCTCCCTTTTGTCTCCCCCTCCTCTAGACAATAAGTAATTCAATATAGGTTAAACATGTACAATTCTTCTAAATATATTTCCACATTTGTCATACTGTGAGGGAATATCAGATCAAAAGGGGGAAAAATAAGAAAAAGGGGAAAAAAACAAGCAAACATACAACAAAAACAACTACAAAGGTAAAAGTACTATGCTTTTATCCACATTCAGTCCTATGGTGTCTTTTCTAGTTGAGTAGTTCAGACACTAGGTTGTACTGGCTCCTGGACACTATTACCATTTCTTACCTTACCACCTCTAACTACCATAATCCTGTCTCTCTCCTTTCTTTTCAGTCAAACTCCTTGAAAAAACTCTCCACAGTTGCTGTTTCCATTTCTAACACTCTTTAAAATCCTTTATAATTTCTCTCCAACATCAAGGATCACTTTGCCTGAATCTATATCTTCTTTCTAGTGAATGTTTTTCCACAACCATCTATCTCTCTGCTTCTGACTGGATATATTTTCTCCTCTTTCTTCATTCTCTTCCTTGATATGGACAGAGGTGGGTTCAAGGACAGGGAATATAGCATCCTTTCAACCCTTTCTTCCCAGCCCTTATCTGTTACAGGCACAAAGGTGCCTTCATAAGGTTTGTGGTCTTTGTGATCTTCTACCACTAGACTGACCAAATTCTCAACTGACTTTTTATGCATAGAATCATTGGATCTGATTAATTCTTTCAATCAATTACAATGATTTCTATATTCATGATTTATTTTTTCCCAGTGGCCAAAGCATTGTAATCTCAAGTTTACTAAGTACTTTTTTTTTTTTTTTACACATTTTAGTATGATTGTAGGAAAATTCCTCACACTGAGTTTGTACTTTATTATTATGTACTGAAACTTTCTAAATATGTTTTGTGATGACATCCCTCGATAGGAGAAGATAGAGAAACCATATCACTTCTCTTGAATATTTTTGTTGTTGTTCAATTATTTCAGTCATGTCCAAATCTTTATGATGTCACTTGGGGTTTTCTTGGCAAAGATACCAGAAATGCTTTATTATTTCCTTCTCCCATTCATTTTATAGATGAGGAAACTGAAGTAAATAGGGTTAAGTGACTTTCCCAGGGTGACACAGCTAGTATGTGTCTGAGGTCAGACTCAAATTCAAGAAGATGAAGCTTCCTGATTCCCGCACTAGCATTGTGCCATCTAGCTACTTCTGTTAAACTTAATGTGTTAAATTCTAAATTTTCTATTATTACTCTTAGATGAGTAAGGAATTCCTTCCATTATATAAATGAATAACAAGGAGCATATAAAGAGCAGAAAAAAGTCAAATAGGCTTAAAACTATTATTCCTCCAAAAATCAAGGTGACCAAGGACTCAACCTTTGAAGATATATGGCAAAGAAAGGCCAAGAAGATGAGATTGTAAATCATTTATAGAGCATAGCTATCTATAGCATGCCTTCTCACCATCATGCTGATTGATTTAGTTTGGGATACTCAACACCTTCTTAATTACCTCATCTTCCTCTTCCCTCATACTAAAGAGCTTGAGAGTGGAGTACTAAAGTACTCCCAAAACTTTCCTTCATAGTTTCTAGATAACACTCCACTTGCCATCCGAAACTATTTTTTTTAGACTCCATGGAATATCATAATCCCCACACAAGTACCTCTTCTTTCATTCCTGTCCCCAGCTTCTCAACTCCCTTTTGTGTGTTTTCTTCCATCAGATTGTAACTTTCCTGAGAGCAACATATACACTTTTCTTTTTGTATATCCCCAGGACTTAACATAGAGCCTTGCATCAGTAAACATTTAATAAATGTCTACTCAACTAAATTGAATCAAATTCATGCAAGTTATTGACAAAAATGCTAAAAGACAAATAGGAAAGAAGGTATTCCATAGGATATTTCACTAGAGATCCATCTTAAATTGGTATTAACTCATTAATGATTGCTCTTACACTTAATCATTCAACGGATTCTGAATCAACCTATTTACATGAAGCCTACACCCCAATCTACTGTTTACCACAATCATACAAAAGAAATTGGTAATACTTTGTTGAAATCTAGGCATGCTATGTCTATAGTCTTCTTCCAATTAACAATGTAGAGGTTTCATTTTCCCATTTAAAAAAATAAAAGAAGTAAAGGTAGTTTGGGATCACTTGTTCTTGATAAAATAATGTTGGCTGCTAGTGATTACTGAATTTCTTTTATGCTTACCCCCAAATTATGATTCTCAATGACTCTGAGCTCACTCAAACTCTCTTGATCCTGGCTACTGAACATCAAAGAGTCAATTTATCTTCCTTTGGTTTGCTAGTCCCATGTGGATTAATCCAGGGAGTCTGCAATATAAAACTCACATATAGCTGGTATCTAAGGTCTCTCAAACTTGAGTGGTAGTTTCCAAATCCTAAAAGTATCCAATAGACAACCTAGTCCTGAGATATGTAACAGCCTTTATTTCATTCCATATAAATGTTTAAGATGCTAAATGCACAAAGCAACTCATAAAAAATAGAGGACCCACGAAAGACTCAAATATCCTACCAGCTTTTACTCTCCAAAATGATACCAAAATTGAGATTGCTTTGGGAAAGGCTCTCTTTCATTAGAGTGTCTCTCTTTCCCACAAAGCCCTACACAGTCTCCCCAGAATAAATGTTGCTGCCTTGTGGTTTAGACTTAACTAAAAACATTAACATGCTTTAGATATTGTTGAATAAGTAAACACCTCATCAGATCTGCACTGTTCGAATGACTCATTGACTTTACTCACCAAGTAGGACACTGTACAGTAATGATGCTGATTATCTTCTTTTTTTTTTCCAAGAAGAAGAATGCCTATCAGGAAATCTCTCACTAGAAGGTCCAATGATTGAACACTCAAATTCAGGAACTCTTTCCCTGAAGGCAACTCTCAAAACTGGTTTTTCCCTGAAACTCTTCCCTTTTTGTTACTAAGCTAAATCTTAGGATCAAATTATCACATTTTATTTTTATTTGCTTCTAGTGTGTTATCATTGCTGCTTGTGGTGAGAGAAAAGAAGGGATTGGGAAAGAAATCCAATCTCAAGTTTACCTGGAAAGGATGTACAAAAGAAAAGGTGAAGAACAAGTCATCAAGTCTCAGAAAGTAGGGAAAACTTGATTTTATTGACAAAGAAAAAGGATAATGTTCAATCAGTCAATGATTAGAAATTCTCCCTGGGTCCCATCCATTGTCTGAAAAGAATGGCCTTTTCCCATGAATCTTTTTCCAAAGTTCAGTAAGTAACAGGGATGAGATTTCTCGTCCCTTCCCTTGGAACAAGAATAGTAATGGTGATTTACAACAGAAGCACATGACAATAGGAGATTTCCATCCTATAAATCATGAATTTGATTGAGCAACTCTTCAATTTGATCAGGGAATAATAATGTCCCATATCCTATAATATCATCAGGGTGTTTGGGGAATTCCTAGATTTGATCAGGGATTCCCCTGATTGAATTTTTCCAGGAATCAAGGTCAAGCTTATTGGCCTATAGTTTGAAGACTGAACTACCTTCCTGTTTTTAAAAAAATTTAGCCACATTTTTCCCTTTAGTAAGTGGCACCTTGTTTTCCACAGCCTTTCAAAGTTCATTTTTAATAGCTCAGTAATAATGTATGCCAGTTATTTCAGTACCTTATCAAGGCCTGGTAACTTGAAATCATTGAAAGAACCTATGTGTTTTCTTATCAGTTTATCTCATATTTTGACTTTGAACTAATTAAACATTTTGGCTCAAGTCTTCATAGTAAGGTGGTCATTCTTGAAACAAACAGGTTAAGAATTGAGTGATTCTACCTTCCTTTGACAACCTGACTGAACCACACTGAAATGCAATCATGCTTTATATTAATATCTTTTAGATACAATCCATCAGAGCCATCACCTACCTCAGTTCCTTCTGAGTTTTAGTTCTTTCACACTATTCTTACAAGATGTTGCCATTCTTTTATATTTATTCTTCATTACCTGTTTTTGCTTTCATCTTCTACATACAACCCTATTAACATCTTTAGATTCCCCTATCTCATCAATGGAAAAAACTCTCCATAGTCTACCATCCCATCTATTATAATCTTGAATTCCCCCCTCTCCTTTCAGCCAAACTCTTTGAAAAAGTTCTCTACACTTAGTGCTTCCACTTTTTCTAACACTTTATTAAAAACTCTCTGCAGTCTATCATATGACTTTATCATTCAACTATAACTTCTCAACTTCACTCTTCAGTTACCAATGATCTAAAAAGTGATAAATCAATCTTTTCAATATCCATCATTTCTACATTTTACAGTTTACCATCCTCTCTTAGGTACTTGTTTCCTCTATGAATTTTCATGGAGCTGTTTAAGATAGAATATTTTATCTTTCCCCTAAAATCCACTCTTTTCTTAACTTCCCTATTTCTAGGACACCACCATCCTTTGTCTCATAGATTTCATCTTTGGCTCTTTATTTTCACAAATCCCATGTATCCATGTTGTTGTTGCTTGTTGTTGCTGTTGCTGTTGCTGTTGTTCAGTTATTTCAGTATTGTCTGACTCCTTATGATCCTATTTGAGGTTTTCTGGCAGTGATTTGCCAGTTTGTAGTGGTTTGCCAGTTCCTTCTCCAGCTCATTTTACAGATGAAAAAACTGAAGCAAATACGGTTGAGTGACTTCCCCAGAGTCACATAACTAGTTAATATATAAGGTTAGGTTTGAATTCATGTCTTCTTGACTCCAGGCTTAGTAGTTAATTTCATGCATCAATACAATTGCAAAATCTTGCTATTTCCATCTCTACTACACCTTTCATTCATTCTCTTCTCTCCATTCACACGGTCACCACCATGGTTCAGGTTCTTATCCCCTTGGTAACTACAATATTCTTTATGCCTTAAATCTTTTTTTTTTCCTATTGTTTCTTTTTTTTTTTTTATTAAAACTTTTTATTTGCAAAGCATATGTATGGGTAGTTCTTCAACACTGACCCTTACAAAGCCTTTCTGTTACAAATTTTTCCCCCCTAGTTCCCTCCCTTCCCCTAGATGGCAGGAAGTCCACTACATGTTAATTATGTTAAAATACTTGACAAGTCGAATATATGTATACATATTTCCACACTTATCTTGCTGTACAAGAAAAATCCTGTCTACAAGAAAAAAAAATCTGAGAAAGGAAACCCAATACAAGCAAATATCAAAAGAAAGCATGAAAATATTATGTTTTGGTCCACATTTCATATCCCTCTCTCTGGGTGTATATGGCTTTCTTCACCGAAAAATTGGAACTGGTTTGAAGCATTTCATTGTTGAAGAGAACCATGTCCATCAGAATTGATCATCATATACTCTTGTTGTTGCCATGTATAATGATCTCCTGGTTCTGCTCATTTTGCTCAACATCAGTTCATGCAAGTCTCTCCAGGCCTATCTGAAATCATACTGCTGGTCATTTCTTACAGAGCAATAATATTCCATAACATTCATATACCATAATTTATTCAGCCATTCTCTAATTGATGGTCAGCCACTACAAAAAGGGCTGCCACAAACATTCTTGCACATGTGAGTCCCTTTCCTTCCTTTAAGATCTCTTTGGGATATAAGTATGACTTAAATGTTTTCCTAAACTAATTCATCTTCTACTCTTCAAGAAAGTGGTTCACCGTTTTACATGTGAATTCTACCAAATATTCAAACAACAATTAATTCCAATAATATACAAACTATTTGAAAAAATAGGGACAGAAGGTATACTACCAAATTCCTTCTATGAGACCAATATGGTGCTGATAGCTAAACCAGGTAGGGTGAAAACAGAGAAAGAAAACTATAGACTTATTTCCCTAATGAATATTGATGCAAAAATTTTAAATAAGATTTTAGCAACAAGATTACAGAAAGTTATCCCCAGGATAATACTCCATGACCAAGTAGGATTTATACCAGTAATGCAGGGCTGGTTCAATATCAGGAAAACTATCAGCATAATTAATTATATTAATAACCAAATTAACAAAAACCATATGATTATCTCAATAGATGCAGAAAAAGCATTTGATAAAATCCAACACCCATTCCTATTAAAAACACTAGAGAGCCTAGGAATAAATGGGCTTTTCCTTAAAATGATTAGTAGCATCTACTTAAAACCATCAGCAAGCATTGTATGTCATGGAGACAAACTAGAACCACTCCCAATAAGATCAGGAGTGAAACAAGGCTGCCCACTGTCACCATTACTATTTAATATTGTATTAGAAATATTAGCTTTGGCAATAAGAGAAGAAAAAGAGATAAAAGGAATTAGAGTAGGTAATGAAGAAACCAAATTATCACTCTTTGCAGATGACATGATGGTATACTTAAAGAACCCTAGAGACTCAACTAAAAAACTACTAGAAACAATTTACAACTTTAGCAAAGTTGCAGGATTCAAAATAAATCCACATAAATCATCAGCATTTTTATATATTACCAACAAAGTTCAGCAGCAATAGATACAAAAAGAAATTCCATTCCAAATAACGGATGATAGTATAAAATATTTGGGAATCTATCTGCCAAGAAAAAGTCAGAAAGTATACGAACTAAACTACAAAACACTTTCCACACAAATAAAATCAGACCTAGTCAACTGGAAAAACATTAAGTGCTCATGGGTAGGCCGAGCTAATATAATAAAAATGACAATACTACCCAAACTAATTTACTTATTTAGTGCCATACCAATCAAACTCCCAAGAAATTATTTTACAGATCTAGAAAAAATAGTAGCAAAGTTCATTTGGAAGAACAAAAGGTCGAGAATTTCAAGGGAATTAATGAAAAAAAAGGCAGATTAAGTTGGCCTTGCTGTACCAGATCTAAAACTATATTATAAAGCAGTGGTCATCAAAACCATTTGGTATTGGCTGAGAAATAGAGCAGTTGATCAGTGGCATAGGATAGGATATCAGGACAATCTAGGCAATAACTTTAACAATTTAGTGTTTGATAAACCCAAAGACCCCAGCTTTGGGGATAAGTACTCACTATTCGGCAAAAACTGCTGGGAAAATTGGAAACTAGTGTGGAAGAAATTAGGGCTGGACCCACACCTAACACCACATACCAAGATAAGATCTAAATGGGTTCATGATTTAGATATAAAGAGTGATATTGTAATCAAATTGGAGGAACATATGATAGTTTACCTCTCAGACCTGTGGAGATGGAATAAATTTATGTCCAAAGAAGATCTGGAACTCTTAATTGAACACCAGATAGATAATTTTGATTATATTAAGTTAAAAAGTTTCTGTACAAACAAAACTAATGCAGACAAGATTAGGAGGGAAGCATCAAATTGGGAAATCATCTTTACATTTAAGGGTTCTGATAAAGGTCTCATCTTTAAGATATATAGAGAATCGTCTCATATTTATAAGAATTCAAGCCATTCTCCAATTGATAAATGGTTAAAGGATATGAACAATTTTCAGATGATGAAATTAAAACTATTTATAGTCATATGAAAAGGTGCTCCAAATAACTATTGATCAGAGAAATGCAAATTAAGACAACTCTGATGTACCACTACACACCTGTCAGATTGGCTAAAATGACAGGAAAAGATAACGATGAATGTTGGAGGGGATGTAGGAAAACTGGGACACTAATACATTATTGGTGGAACTGTGAACGGATCCAATCATTCTGGAGAACAATTTGGAGCAATGCTCAAAAAGTTATCAAACTGTGCATACCCTTTGACCCAGCAGTGTTTCTATTGGGCTTATATCCCAAAGAAATCATAAAAGAAGTAAAGGGCCCCACATGTGCAAGAATGTTTGTGGCAGCTCTTTTTGTAGTGGCTGACCATCAATTAGAGAATGGCTGAATAAATTGTGGTATATGAATGTTATGGAATATTATTGTTCTGTGAGAAACGACCAGCAGGACGATTTCAGAGAGGCCTGGAGAGACTTGCATGAACTGATACTGAGTGAAGTGAGCAGAACCAGGAGATCATTATTCATGGCAACAACAATACTATATGATGATCAATTCTGATGGACATGGCTCTCTTCAACAATGAAATGTTTCAAACCAGTTCCAATTGTTCAGTGAAGAAAGCCATATACACCCAGAGAGAGGGATGTGAAATGTGGACCACAACATATCATTTCCATGTTCTCTATTGATGTTTGCTTGCATTGTATTTCCTTTGTCTGATTATTCTTTCTTGTAGATACGATTTTTCCTGCACAAAAATGATGTGTGGAAATATGTGTGTATATATATATATATATGTATATATGTATATATACATATATATATATATATATTCGATTTGTCAAGTATTTTAACATAATTAACATGTAGTGGATATCCTGCCATCTAGGGGAGGGGTGGGGAGTAGGGGGGAACAATTTGTAACAGAAAGCTTTGTAAGGGTTAATATTGAAGAATTACCCATATTTTTTTGCAAATAAAAAGTATTAATAAAAAAAGAAAGTGGTTCACCTAAAATATGGTAATTAATGTCATCTCCATCCATATTCTACTCATCAAAATCCAGGGGCTTTTTTTTACCCCTAAAATCAAATGTGAACTACTCTGAATTTCAAGTTCTTTAAACACCAGCCCTTTCCTACCTTTCATTATTTTTACCTAAGACTCTTCTTCACAAATACTATGGAACAGCCATACTATCCTAGGTAATGTTTCTCAGATATGATAATTCATTTTACATCTCTTTGTCTTTTAATTGATTTGTTCTCATGCCTGAAATACTCCCCATATTTACTTCTGCCTTCTACAATCCCCAAATTATTTCACAACTTGACTCTAGAAGCTATATTTTCTATATTAAGCCTTTCCTAATTTTCTCCATCTGCTGGTGCCCTTCTACCCCAAGCTGTTCAATTTGTATATATTCTGCTTCAATTTATTTATCTCTAAAATGGGGACAATAACAGTATTACTTCAAAAAGCAATTGTGAGGATCAAATAACAAATATAAAGCACTATGTAAATACTATGTAAATTGTATTTATATGTATGTATGTATGTATGTATGTATGTATGTATAGTACTAGCATTGATGGCTACATTACACTACAGTTTATTGATGATTGACTTCTATTTTTTTTGACCTTTGCTTTTGTAGCTCTGCATTGTTAACATGAACATTTTCTCAAGATTTCCTTATTTTCACAAACCCCATAAATCCATTTTGTTGTTGCTGCTGCTGCTGTTCTTCAGTGATTTCAGTCTTGTCTGACTCTTTATAAAGCCATTTGAGGTTTTCTTGACAAAGACACTGGGGTGGTTTGCCATTTCTTTCCCCACATCATTTTATAGATGAGAAAACTGAGGCAAACAACATTGAGTGACTTGCTCAGGGTTCATTTTCGCCAACACTTAGCATAGTACATTACACAGTAGGTGATTAATAAATGCTATTTGAAATGGACATCTCTTAAAATGCAATAATACTTAAAAGAACAAAGATTGTTCATCCAATCTTCAAGTGTCAGACACTTAAGCTATATATTCAGCTTAAAAAAAAATCCAAAAACTTACATATAAGTCTTACTATAAATCACCTATCTGGGGGAAGAATTCCTTTGATGGAATGTCTGAATCAAAGGATTTAAACATTGTATGCAAACAATTCCAAATTGTTTTTCAGAATGGATAAACCAATTAACAATTCCCTCAGCAGTGAATTGGATTGTCTTTCTAGTCCCTCCCAGGATGATTTTTTTTTTTTTTTTTTTAGCATTTTTTCTAACTAGATAAATACGAAGTGATTCTTCAGAATTGTTCAAGCTCATAGTTATCCAATTATTTATCTTATATTTTACTGAAATGAAAAGTTGTACATTTGTGGTCAAAAAACCTAATTTTGCTATACCTGTCAAATCCAAGGCAAGTCATTTCACTTAAGTTTCCTCATCTATACAGTCAAGGGGCAGGACTGGATGGCCTCAAGGTCATTTCCAGCATTTTAAATTATGTTTCTTTGGTGCCATAACTTTCCTATCAAGAAGTATTTGAAATAAATGATTTTATATTATAACCTGATTAGGGGGAGCTAAGTAATACAGTATTGTACCTGGAATCAGAAAAACATCATTCTGAATTCAAATCTAGCCTCAGATATTTAGTAGCTGTGTGACCCTGGGCAAATAACTTAATCCTGTTTGCCTTAGTTTCTTCATCTGTGAAATGAGCAGGAGGAGGAAATGGCCAACTATTTCAGTGCCTTTGCTGAGGAAACCCTGAAGGAGGTCATGAAGAGTGAGAAACAACTGAAAGAATTGAACAGCAAATATTCTGATTGGCTGCAATCTAAAGTTTTGCAAAATAATTTATCTTACCAGGGATTGTGGCATATATCTAAAATACCTGCTAATAAAAAGGCAGAGGCTGGTGGATTGCTTGAGATCAGCAGAGACTGAACTGCAATAAGAAAGGAAAATCAGATGTCTTACCAATTCCAGCACCAACAACCTGATGCCCCAGGAGCAGGAGACCCCAAGGTATCTAAGGAGCATATAACTGATTTAAGTCAGAAAAGTGGAACTGGTGTCAATAGTTCATTAAAAGAATGAAGCCCAGGTATTCTCATTACACTTACAACCAGAACAAAAAAGGGAGACCTAGTTTCGAACAAAAACAAAAATTTGATCTCGCCATCAAATGTTGTAAAGAAAATTGAATCTAGGGAGGGGGTAATTAGAGGAAAGATGACAGGATAAAGGAGAGGATGAGAGAATATTTACATGTGCATAAGGATAAATTTCCATAAAGACCCTTGAAACTATGAATAAAGCTGACTATGAATAAAACTCAGGGTGTACACTAGACCTTTCTAACAGTGTACCAAGTTAAGTGATAAAATAAAGTTGTCCTATCAAAAAACGTACAAGTTACACTCTCCCCAAGGCAGAATATAAAGAAAGGGGTTAGAACCAACACAGAAAGGCTTCTAAACTCCACATTATTAGAAAGGATGTTTTCTATACCATGACTTTGGATATTAACAGAATAGATGTTGGCAAGGAATGGTGCGGTTCTTGTAAAGGTGAGGCATAATGTGTTTAGCAAGACATTCAAGCTAATCAAGAAGGCTTTAATCTGGAATGTGGATAGCTAGAGGGAAGATGAAAAAACTGTCCCAACAAAAATGGAAAGCTGGATACCATAAAGTAAAACAAGTATGGCAAAGTGAGAACAATGATGAAGGAGATATTCCCTAATCCTCAAGAGAAAATAAAAGAAGGAAAAGGTCAGGAATTGTATTTAACCACTACAGAGAGGTAATTCCTAATGGGTTAGGTAATAAAGGAAATTGGAAATGTTCACACAAGAGAAAAAAAGATGGAAAATTATTGGAGTCTAGTATGTGGGAAACCACTTAATATGGACTTAGAGAAGCTAGCTTTAAATCCCAACATTCTTCACTTTTGAATGTGTGACCCTAAGTTATTTGATCTTTCTGTATTTTCTTCATTTATAAAATTTAAAGGTTCAACTTAATATATTTTAACATTCTTTTCAGTTGAAAATAGCTTTTTAGCTTTATAATTCCATGATCCTATGATAGCCCATATTATATTTATATACTGAGACTTGGTGGAATAGTACTCATAGAAGCATTCTGGAAAGAGAATTAGATAAACAGTAAGACAATTTGTGCTCTCATCCTGAGTTAGTCATTAAATACCTACAAGCTGTTAGACAAATTCTTTTAACTCATGAGGTCTCAGTTTCCTCCACTAAAAAATGAGATTTTCAGATTAAAGAAGCATTATTGAATCAAGGATAGAGAGCTGACCTTAAAGTAGAAAAACCAGCACATATATATAATTTATGTAACCCCAAGAAATTCTTAATCTCTCAGAACTCTAGGTAACTCTGTCAGACTTAAATTGTAGAAAAGCAGTCAACTATATTGGAATGGAGAGTCTCCTTATCCAAGAGTTCCCTAATATCAAAGATATCACAAACCACAGTCCTATTCCATGAGTTAGTTAAGCTCTAAATTTATTTCTAGTCTCTGAAATTCTATTAACTACCCTTTTTAAAAAAGTCTAATAGTAAAAGATGGCTATGAGGGCTTTTTTATTTAACATTATTTGTCCAGATTATTTTCAAACAAGTAAAATGTTACACCTAACAGAAATGTACTTTGGGAAGAATTCTTTCCTCATTTGCATAAACTATCATGGTGGAATAGGCTAGGCAACTTTTTCCCCAGGTAAATTTAATTTCCTTGATTTTCATTTTACAATATCAATAAGAAATATAGGGCAGAATATTTAAAGCCCCTTCCCTCAAAAAGTAAGTCTAGATAGTGTTGCCTTTGCCTTAGAGATTTTAGAAAAAGCAAACAAGATGGAAGAACATGAGGAGAACAGAATTTATTTGACAAAACAAAACAGAATGGTGAAATTTGTTTGCCAGAAAGTCTTCTTAGGCATCTACTATATGCCATGCTCTGTTTTGTTATGGAAATAAAAAGAAAGGTTAAAAACAATTTCTTTCAAGGAACTCACATTCTTTGAGTTTTCAAGGAGCTCATAATCAATGATGAATATAAGGTCAGATAATGAAAAATGATGGGATTATGCTGAATTTACATAGCATGGCTATAAGCATGAGAGAAATGGAAAGATAAATATGCAATAAAGGAAAAGAAAAAACTAAATAATGTCATAACAGAATAATTAAAACTCACCTAATCATTTCCATTCCCCCCCAAAAAAGATCCCAATAAACATATTAGTCACATACATATTATTCCTTAATATAAAAGAATGGTATAAATGAACAACAATGGGGGCGAAGCAAAAGTTTAACTTCCACTAACATTGTTGAGGATTATTGGAGAACAACAGAAATCCCAGGTTTTATTTCAATCAATTAACAAGCATTTATGATTTATCAGGTGCATTACTAGATTTTAAAGATACAATCATAAATTAATTTTCATTATAACTGGTGACAGCACAGGTAAACATGTATGTAATATATATGTGTGCGTATACATATATATATTTACATGTGTTTAATATATATATATATATATAAACATAGAGATGGAAGATGGAACATTGATTGAGGAACAGCAAGAAGGCCAGAAATATAGATTGAGTGAAAAAGAATTATATGAAATAAGGTTAGAAAAGTAGGATGTGGCTGCTTTATGATATTTAAATGCCAATAAGAGAAATTTATATTTGATCCTAGGTATGATAGGGAACAATAGAACTCAATCAGTAAGAGTCTGTATGGTCTCATAGACACTTTAGGGAAAGTGGTGGAAGGCTGAAGGATGCTAATTAGATGGTAAAAGATAAGGGCTCAAAGCCTTTGTGATTATTGAGTGAAAAAAAAAATATTGTAAATGTGGGCAATTAGAAAGATAGTAACAGGTAGAATAAAAAAAGGGAAACCAGGAAGAAGAATTGGTTTAGAGTAATTTGAAATGTTCACAAAAGGTTTGAAATGCCCCTTAGGCAGTTGGTAATGGAGGATGGGGGCGGGGCCTCAAGGGAGAGATTAAACTGGATAAATAGATCTGAAAGTCACTTCAAACTGAAGAAAGTTCTCCTGCTTCTGAGAAGCCCTGGTTATCTTCAAAGCTCAGTTCAAATATCACTCCTTAAAAGAACTTTTAAATTATTTCTTCTAATTATGTGTATTTATATTATATGGGTTGGGTTTTTTGTACTCACATAAATATATATATATACATATATATATACATATATATATACAGAGAGAGAGAGAGAGAGAGAGAGAGAGAGAGAGAGACTTCTCTAGTAAGATCAGGAGGTCAGGAATTGTTTCATTTTCATTTTTAAACTTCAGTGCAAAGCACAGTTTCTGACATGTAGTCAGTATTGAAGTGAATTTTGCTGAATAAAGAAAAAGTCAGCATTCACATGCTTATTTCTTAAACTATATATTTTAAAAACAACAAAGACAACTCTATTTTGTGGATTTTTCTTGTTGGTTGCTTTAAGAAAGCATTTGACTTAGTATAACAATATGTAGCTTTAAAGGCTATTCTTAGATATCTCTCATGTGTATATCAAAAAGTATACAAGATTCA
The DNA here is from genome assembly GCA_023553655.1 of Myrmecobius fasciatus. Taxonomy (NCBI): domain Eukaryota; kingdom Metazoa; phylum Chordata; class Mammalia; order Dasyuromorphia; family Myrmecobiidae; genus Myrmecobius; species Myrmecobius fasciatus. Next base: position 22,164 of record JAJPUD010010595.1, on the reverse strand, counting down.
ATAACAAATTTAAAGACAGAGGATCTTTGTTCAATGTTCTGCTGAGAATTAACACCAAAATAGGTATTAAGTAGGACAATATATGTTTACCAAAGGTGAATAGTTTCTTAGAAAATACATCAAAAAGAAATTAATTATTTCATGTTGATCATAGGATTTAGAGGCAGGAAGTGAATTAGAAATAAAATTTCTCATTTTTGTATTGAGGAAAGATAGGCCCAGAAAGAAGAAATTACTTGCCTAGAGTTTCATAGTACTAGATTTCATGGCCAAAATTTGGACTCAGGTTATCTGACTATAAAACCACTATTAAATATATATACATATAGATAGATAGATAAATAGCTTATGATAATGACTAATAATGAGCCTTTGTAAATGATCTGAAGTACATCTATGGTACTCTAGCAAAATTAAAAATGAAGACAGATTGATGTAACAACTTACATTTGGGGGAAAATGGATAGATAGGATCATGGATCTACTCTAATTATTTCTTTTTTTATAGCCCTAAGGCTTAGGGAGACTTAATGACTTATTCAATAACAAGGAAGAGAAAGGATTTGAGTATTCTAGTTTCTTTTCTCTTAATCTATGCAATTTATATTTTTCTAAAATAATCATCCATTGATTTCAGAAAAGCCTGGAGAGAACTAGATGAACTGATGCTAAGTGAAATGAGTAGAACCAAGAGAACATTGCACATGGATGGCAAAAGCAAGATTATAAAATGACCAATTCTGATGGACCTGACTCTTTTCAACATCTAGGTGATTCAGGCAGGTTCCAATGGTCTTATAGTCTTGTGATAAAGAGAGCCATCTGTACCCAGAGATAGGACTGTGAGGACTGAGTGTGGATCATAACATAATATTTTCACCTTCTTTAGTGTTGTTTACTTACATTTTGTTTTCTTTGTCATTTTTTTTTTACTTTTTGATCTGATTTTTCTTGTGCAGCATGATAATTGTGGAAATATGTACAGAAAAATTGCACGTGTAACATATTGGATGGCTTGCCATCTAAGGGAGGGGTTGGGGGAAGGGTAGGAAAAAAATTGGAACACAAAATTTTGCTAGAGTGAATGCTGAAAATTATCTATGAATATGTTTTGAAAATTAAAAGCTTTAAAAATAAATAAAAATATATTAATCATCCATTTCATTTAGATTTTTAAACTTAGTCATAAAATTAGACAAAATAATTCCTAAAAATTACTTTAACTTCCTCTTCATTGGTGGTGATTTATCCTTTTTATTTTTAATATTGGTAAACTGGTTTTCTTCTTTCTTACTTTTTAATCAAATTAACCAATGATTTATCTATTTTATTGTACGTTTTTTTCCCCCATAAAACAACTTCTAGTTGTATTTATTAGTGTAATGATTTTCTTACTTTCAATTTAGTTGATTTCTTCTTTGATTTTCAGGATTTCCCACTTGGTGCTTAATTAGGGATATTTAATTTGTTCTTTTTCTAGTTTGTTTTTTTTTTTTTAAGTTGCATGCTCAATTCATTGATCTACTATTTTTCTATTTTATTGATGTTAGTGTTTAGAAATATAAAATTTCCCCTAAATACTGCTTTAGCTTCATCTCACAACTTTTGGTATGTGATCTCTTTGCTGTCATTCTCTTTAATGAAATTATTGATATTTTATGTGATTTGTTCTTTGATCCTTTCATTCTTTTGGATTATTTTGTTTCCAATTTATTTTTAATCTATGTTTCCGTGGCCCTTTGTGAAATATACTTTTTATTGCATTGTATTCTGAAAAAGGATGTCTTTAAAATTTCTGCTTTTCTGCACTTGTCTATGCCCAAGTGAATACGTATGTTATTCCCTCTTTGAACCTATTCCTATGAGAACAAGATTCAAACATTCCTTGCTGTCTTTCATTATCCCCTCCACTGTACCAGTTCTTCTTTTTGCACTTTTTTCATGTAAGATAATTTACCCCATTCTACCTTTTTCTTCCCTCAATTTTCTCATCCCTTAATTTTAATTTTTCAGAGATCACACCAACCTATTCTATTCACTCTGGTCTTCTGGCTAAGCATACTTCTTCTAATTGTCCCAATCATGATAAAGTTTTTAGGAATTATAAGTCTTTTTCATGCAGGAATATAAAAATTAACTATTGAATTCCTTGTGATTTTTCTTACCTATTTACCTTTTTATGCTTTTCTTAAGTCTTATATTTGAAAGTCAAATTTTCTATTCAATTCAGGTCTTTTCATCTTGAGTACTTGAAAGTGTTCTATTTCATGAAATATCCATTTTTCACCATGGAGAACTATATTCAGTTTTGCTCTTTAGTTGATTCTTGGATGTAATCCTATCTCCTTTACTTTGTGCAATTTTCTTTTACCAAACCACTGAGTGCCCTTTTCATAATTTTCTTGCATCATTCTCATTTTATTTTCTTTTCCTAATTTTTCTTCTACCACTCATTTGATTTTTGAAATTCTCTTTGAACTTTTCTAAGAATTTTTTTTGCATGTATGTGGGGGGGGTACGAAAGGACTGTTATCAATTCACATTTTTCTTTGAAGCTTTGGATATGGATGGTTTGATGTAGGTATTTTCTTTTGTGTTTCTCTTTTGATCTTTCTTGTCATTATATTTGCTTTCTTTTTGTCATTTTCTCTTTTTTTTCCAGCCCATTTATTAACTTTTAACTTCATGTTAAAGTTGGGCTCTGTTTCTGAATTGGAAGGGGTTCCTAGAGCAAATTTCAGGGTTTTTATTCAGTTCTTTTCAAAACTAGTAATGGGAACATGTCAGTATTCAGTTCTTCCAAAGTAATATATTCTATGAAAGATGTGGTCACTTTTCTGTTCTGGAACTATGACCAGTTTTCCCCATTCCTCTGCAACCACAAGCATTAGTGTGCTGTCTGCCCCTTGATTTGGGACTGCTACCTGGAACTGGGCTATGCAGCAAAGTTTTACACATACTGACAGCAAAAGGCCTTCTGTAATTTCCTTCTAATCAGCTGCCCAACCCCCTTTTTATCAGTGGGCAGAGAGCTCTAAAAGCTGTGGTACAGTTACATTCAAGGCCTGCGGCTTTCTGGAACATGGTCTGAACTGTACTGCACTCTACTCTCACCCCACTCTTGGGTAGGTATTTGTATGGCTCCACAGAAATCACCACTTACTTCTTATGTGCTTTAATGTCTAATCTTAAAAGTGCAAGATGAAAGGCCACATGCAGGACCTACCATTTAGGAAACTTATTAAAATGGATATCCATTTACTTGGCTGAATTACATTAACTATATCATAGAGGGGATTACAGAATTATATCAAGAATTATTTCAAATTGCTTACTCTTAATTGATTCTGTATTAGAAATGGAAAATGAAGAAGACAGAAACACCATCTGACATTTCAACAATCTGACTATATCACTTAAGAGAAAATTATATATCCTTATTTCTTTTATTATGTTTTTAATCAATAATAAATACTATTGCCATTCAAAGAGACAAAACTGAGCAGTCACGTAGCTCATCTTTTACATTTAAAAAGAGGAAGAAATGCCACTTCCTATCATAGAAGGTAAAAGATAAACATAAAAGGAGTACCCACAAAATAGTTCTTGATCATTCTGATGGACATGGCTCTCTTCAACAATGAAATGTTTCAAACCACTTTCAATTGTTCACTGTAGAAAGCCATATACACCCAGAGAGAGGGATGTGAAATGTGGACCACAGCATAAAGTCCTCATGCTCTTGATTGATGTTTGCTTACATTGTGTTTCCTTTATCTGATGTCTTCCGTGTAGATATGTTTTTTCTTGCAAAACAATGATAGGTGTGGAGATATGTATTCATATATTCTATTTGTCAAGTATTTTAACATAATTAACATGTAGTGGATATCCTGCCATCTAGGGGAGGGGTGGGGAGTAGGGGGGAAAATTTATAACAGAAATCTATGTAAGGGTTAATGTTGAAGAATTACCCATACATATGTTTTGCAAATAAAATTAAAAAAAAATTATTCTTGATCAGCCCAACCACTATCAAAATGTGAATGAACTCTTAGAGGCTGAACTGTTTTCATTATCATTATTATTGTGATTATAAATTCTGTGATCCTAACCTACAATCTAAAAAAAGTCAAATATGACCAAAAATCATTAGTATTTAGAGGTTTTCTATTACGCTGACAATAGAACAAAAGAAAGAGGGTTCAAATTGTAGTTGAAGGAATTAAAATATATAGAATGACTAATTTTTTTATCCTCAAACTGTATCATTTGAAGTCTTCCTAACTTTAGGTCTAGAGCTCTATCCACTGCATCATCTAGGTGCCCTTACTTTGGTTACTCCCAGTATAAATTGAGAGGTTTGATCTATATGTCTTTCAAAGGCTTTTCCATATCTAGCATTCTACAAATTTATGATTATTAATTTGAGAAAGGATAGGACATTTTCATGTATAAATTTTGCCCCCCAAAAGATGAAGAATTTATGGGGAAAGTCCACAGCAAATGCTAGTTTAGCTTAATTGAAATAAGAGATTGCCACTCTTATATGCTGAAAACTAAAGATGATGAAGAGGCTAAAATAGTAGAGATTGAGAATAGCAAAAAATTGACTTGAATGCCATTATCTTATTGCCTTGTGGAACTCAAAAATGTATTGTTTCTTATACAAAGCAAGGCACTGAAAAGTATTTGGCAGCAAGGTTATTATTTCCCATATAATTACATTTCATACAGAAGTACATTGGCAGACATGTGGTGGCTAAATTGTCCATTTTCAACTGGAAAAAGAGATGCAGTTCATTTTTCACTTACATCAGTCAAGAAGATAGCTGCCTACAGGAAGGGATAAAGACTTATTTGACACTAGATCTATAACCAATGGTTTTAGATATAACAAAGAAATTAGTGAGAATTTTGAAATAGGTTTCAGCTAGAAAAAAGGAAGCAATTTGGGACCTCAATAAAATATCTGATGAAAAGGAAAAAGGAAAAAGAGAAATGTTATTTTCTTATTATGATTAGTTTTGGATTTGGGGATTTTTAAAATAGAGTTTTCCAGATAACCTCTGAATATATAAATGCATTATTTTACCTTTCAGGGAGAGGCAAATCTGTCATTTAATTAAATTATCTTTTGCAAACCAATTCAAAAAAAAAATCCTTAGTCAAAGTTTCTACTTCTACATAATTCATAAGGCTAATCAACTAATGCTTTTGTTTATAAAAAACAACAGTAGTATTCCACTTTTATGTAATTCATTACTATTTATAAATTTTTAACTATTCTATAAGATAGATATTAAATACAGTTAAAAAAAAAAAAACAAAAACTCTAGCCTCTGAGCCCCTGTACACATTATCTATTGAATCAGCAGAAGAGTTCTAGGAATTTCAATTTATATAACAGGAACAAATTTTGCTAATACAACTTGAACCAAACGATACATGTAAAAAGACTTTAAGTTTAAAGTACTTAAACATCTGTGCTTCCTATAATGAAGAACTTTTATTAGTAAGGAAATTATTTTTGTTATTTGTTAGACATCATAAACTTCCAAAAGTTTGAGCAACAATTTCACTTTATAGAAGACAAACAACAGTCCAATTTTTTGTTTGCCCTTTTAGGGATAGTTACTGTCAAGGACATTTACTACATTAAATAGGATTTGGGGTGGGGGAAAGAAAACCCCTAGATTATGGCATTTCTTTTATTACTAATTACTAATGTGACTCAGGAAGTCACTGGGCAGAAACTTTATCATCTGTTAACAAGCTGACCTAAATTTAGACTTGAAAAGCATGTAGTTCAGGTCACTTTGCATCACTCTGCAAAGTCCAATTCAAAATATACAAGGTTTGCCTTGAAACTAACTCTTCCAGATAGCCTCTCAATACTGACCACAAATGCCCTCCAAATAACTATTTTAACATGTCACAGAAACACTAAATTTCAGATTTAGAAGGGACCTTAGGTGCCATATGATCCAACTTATCCCTGTAAAAGAATCCTCTCTACCCACATAAATGTCCATCTAGCTCTATACTAGCTCAGGGCTTCTCAAACTTTTCCCACTCAGGACTATTTTTTGCCCAAGAAATTTTTACATGACTTCAGATATATAGGTATACAAAAGAAGTATACAAATAAAATATTTACTGATAATAAATCATAATTTCATGTCCTCCACATTCAGTTACATGACCCATATAGTGTCTCAACCCTATATGAAGTTTAAAAAGCTTTGTATTAGGTAACAAATCAGTCAATTCAATTTTAACGTAGCTCTAAATTTTAGGAAGATTTTTCTTATAGCAAGTTAAATTTAATTCCTCCAGATCTATTCATTGTTCTTAATTCTTCCTACTGGGTTCAAAAAGAACCCTCTTTCATATGATAGTCAAATACTTAAATAATGCTGTGATGTTCCCTGAAATCTCCTCCTTTTTTAAGTTATACAACGCCGTTTTTTTTTTTTTCAACAAGTCCTCATATGTTATGATTTTAAGGTCTTTCACCATACAAGTTCTTTCATGGGCTCTGTTTTATCACCATTCTTCCTAAAATGTTGTACTCAGAACTGAACACAGTACTCCAGATTTGCCCAGATTTCAGGAGAGCTTACAATAGAACTCATCTTATTCCTAGAAATTATGTCTTTTAATACAATCTATAAATTAAGATTTTAAAATTTTAAATAATGTTTAATTTAGCTCAAGAAACCTTATTAAATATGTATGTGGAAAACATTTGCTAGGCTCTGGATTATTCTACTGGGAAATGTAACATATGAAATGAATACAAGTAAACACACATATAGAAAACTACATAGAGAGTAGAAACAATGTGATCTCAGGAAGAAATGATTATTAAAGATGGGGTCTTACTAAAAGGTGATATTTGAGCTATACTCTGAAGCAACCTAGGGGGTTCTAAAAGGTGAAAATGAGATGTTATAGGGGACTATTTTTATGGAATGTCATGTAAGAGGATAACTTCACTAAAACAGACAGGGCAGAAAGGCTAATGATATGAAATGAGAACAGGAAGGTAGAGGGAGTTAGACTGTGATGGATCTTGAAAGCCAGATATTGTCTTGTGTCCCAGAAGTAAATAGATGATATTCTTATTTTTAAGGTGGAGGGTTAAAGTAACATGGTTAGATCAGTGTTTTAGGAATATAAATTTGGAAGCTGTATGGAGAGGGATTTAGTGATATGAAAGACTTGAGCTAGGGAGACTGATTGGTAGGCTATTTCAATAAGCCATGCAAATGATACTGAGAGCCTAAATTAAGTTGATGGCTATACAAGTGGTGAGAGGGGGACAAATAAAAGACATGATGTGGAAGCAGACATAAAAAGACTTAGCCACTAATTGGATATTGGATAATATTCCTCTAAGAAGGAGAGGAAAGAGTTAAGAATGGCTCAGCTTGAAAGGTGGGTAGCATTGGTAGCTGCTGTCAATAACAGAAAGAGGGAAATTTGGAGTTGATAGCTTTTAGGAAAAAACATCCAAGTGAAGATGTTAAGCAGGAAGTTGATAAGGAAGGAATGTAGTCACAGACAAAAGGAGAAACAGGAAAAGAGCAGTATCTTTGATGCCAAAGGAGATGCAATTGTCTGGAAAGTGGAGATCTTTCGAAGAATCAAAAGCTGTAATGCTCAGGTAAAATGAAGATTAAGAACATGTCCCTGGCTTGAGTAGTTAAGAAATCCTTGGTAATCTCATTTTTCTCCAAGGTTTCCTGACTTAAAGGATACACTTTTGTTGTGGCATTATTTTGTTTTATTTTTAAGCAAAAGAATTTGGGGTGTGAAGTTCAGGGAAGAGATAGTACTGAATAAAGAAAAGTTACTTCTGGACATGTATAAGATAGAGCTAAAGATAATCACTCAGTCCCACTTAGCAAATGCAATAGGGAAATATTCATTGTCTTCCAACCTTTCATTTCATGTGGGAAATTGCATTTTATTTTCCCATTCCATCCCAGTTTTTGACTAGGAACTCTATGCAATGTCTGGTGGTTACTGCTTCCTTTTATCCACCATTTTTCCAGCCTGTTTTGGGAGGGAGAGGAGTTTCTAAATTCTTCTCATGTATTTGCTCCCATATAGGTGGAACTGTATAAATATTACAGCACTTTTTGTTTCTGAGAGCCATTTGAAACTTTTAATCTCATATTCAACCCTGACATAAAGGGTTTCACCCAGATCAGACTGTTTTCCATTCCTAAAGGGAGCTAGGGTGAAACTGTCCCATTGACCTTTTCTGTCTTTTAGGGACTAGGCATTTTGTAGGTTTATTTTTTTTCTCCTAAGCAAATTTTGAAAATAACAAGGGAAAGATTTCCAATCCATTGGATAGATCAAATCTCTATGTAAAACTTGTGAAGGATTTGACAACATGTATAGACAACATGCAATGTGAATTTGTGAAGGTGGGAAAAGCAGCAATACTCTCATGTAGTTGAAATTCCAAATCACTAAATATATGTGGTTAATGATATTTAGAGAGCAAGGAAGCATAGTGGCATAATACATCACAACCCCTGTATGAAAAGCAAAATGGGGCCCTGAAGATCTGTAATGTGAAACCCTTATTTTAGAGAGCAGGAGGAAAGCTCAGGGAAGTCCAGGGAAGTAAAATGAAAGGGCTAAACAAATAAGTAATAAATAAAAGATGCATGATTCAAAGTAAGATCATCTGATTCTAAAATCCAATACTCTGCACAATTCTACCTTGCTTCTTAGAATCGGATGTTCACTAATCAAAAGCAAAATAACACATCACTATCCACTGGGATTCTGTCAAGTACAAAATAAAAAGTTGTATTCAGTTTTTTTCAGATTTTTAGACATTTATTTAAAAGCTTTCTGTGGAATTTTCTTCAATGAACTAATTCAATATCAGGGGCATCTTATACAGGAGAGCAGATGCAATCAGCTTAATAATATTGCCTGTTCATTTCTTCTTTGCTTTGTGTTGCTAGGTGACTGAGGAGGAGAAAGCTGGAACAATAAAGGTCCCACTTCAACATTTATCCAGGTCTCTGGGATAAAAGGAGAGTTGGGGGTGGAACACATTCACGATTAATCACAGTGGATGATGTCTTTATTGGCCACTGACCTTGCAATGAGTAGCATGAGTTATAAGAAGGGTCTGTGTTACCCCAATCCCTATGTTCTTGAAGTAGGGTATAAATCATTTGAACCTCATGAATTTCTCATATTTACAAAGCTACACTTCCAAAATTTCCACAGGAGATGCAGTACACCTACTTATTTTTCCAATTTAAAAAAAATAATTTTTCAGCTTGTTCAGATGTCACATAAGGAGCCAGATGATTGAGATGATCTGGCTCAGAGTGACCTGAGGATCCAAGGTGGATGTCAGCAAGGAGCTAAGAATGAAGCTGATACTTTCCATCATCCTCCATTTTTAAGTTGTTTGCATTACTTCTTCTCTAACCTTATGCTCGAAGCAACAATCATGGTAGATTGCCTTATTCTGTTCCATTAAGAACTGAAGCATGCAATAAATCAAATTCCATAGTGACATATCTTGCTTCAGTGGCATGATAAGTTGTTTCTTAGCTGAAATTTAGATGAAGAATATCAGGATTTTGTGAGTATATTTCTCCCCATTCCTTTGAAACCTAAGCTTAAATTTAAGGAACATGTGGTGTTTGGTGAAGAGAAAGAAGAGAAAGAGATTTCAATAGACATGTTCATCAATATGTATTAAAATTGCTTGTTCTTAAATTGGTATATATGAATGACTGTCTAATGAAGAGGGAATTATATAGTTATAGTCTGACTGGGTCTAAATATTGTTGACAAATTATTAAATAATCAACTTGAATGCAAAAATACCCAAACTACTGTGTGATAAAACATAGCATAAAACTCCGTTGTATGCACAAATGGAACTTTTAAAAAATTATTAGCTCTTAAAAAAAAAACACACACAAGCTTAGGTATGTGTTTTGCTAGTTCCAGTGGTTAAGTCCTGGTACCCTCTGCCAAAAAAAAAAAAAGATCTATTAAAGAATTTGCCACCGATAAATTATCACATTTGATTCATTTAGCTATAATGGGACAATAAAAAGGGGTATACTCATATAACCACATAAAACTAATATTGTGAAAGATTTTTCCTTAAAACATGTCTATCATTCACACAATCTATATATCATATATGTATGTATGTGTATGTGTGTGTATTCAAAGCCTCTCATTTGCTGTCCTTCCTTCTTAGAGCAGGCTACCTCCTTCCTCCTCTCCCTTAAAAAAATCAAAAGCTTCCTTCAAGACAACCTAGGTATCACTTCCTAAAAAAGGCTTTTCCTGATTCTCCATTTGTTAGTCCTATTCCTCCTAAAAAGGCCAAGGTGTCCGTCCCACTGCTTCCAGGGATATCTCCAGTTGTCTTGACCAATATCTGGCCACTGGACCTACATGGTTCTGGAAGGGAAAGTCAAGCAGGAGACCTTGCACAGTCCTCCCTCACTCAAATCTAATTCACTTGCATGTCATGGCATCACCCCCCTCATGTCATGGTTCTCTTCATGAATGAAGGACAAACAACAATGACAACAATCTATTTCTCCAATATTCTTCATATACATCCTCTGTGTACCTCTCTGTGTAAATATTGGTTATTCTCTTTCCTACCCTCTCCACAATTGAAGGTAAATTTCCAGAAGGGATGGGAATGCTTCATTCTTTTTAATACTGAATATCAAATACAATTTTGAATGAAATGATGTGCCATGGTCCCTTCTGTCAAAAAGCATATCATTAGTAGGGGGACTAAAAGATGAACAAAAATAGGGGCAGCTAGGTGGCACAGCACCAGCCCTGAAGTCAGGAGGACCTGAGTTTAAATCTGGCCTCAGACACTTAACACTTCCTGACTGTTTGACCCTGGGCAAGTCACTTAACCCCAATTGCCTCAGAGGAACAAAAAGATGAACAAAAATAACTATAATGCAAATAATTACTAACTCCATTCTCTCTCTCTCTCTCTCTACATATATATATATATATATATATAATACAATCAAAGTGTTTTAGAAATTCAAAAGAAGAGATAATCACTTTCTTCTGGGTTGATCAGTGAAGGTTTAGAAGAGGAGCCATCATTTGAGTAGGTTCTTAAAGAATGAATATATGCATAGGTTCATAACACAATTATAGAATACTTTTGGAAACTTGAGTAAGTCTCCAATGCCAGGTTGAGAAACAGGAAACTATTTGTTAAGCAATAGAGAAACATCAAAGCATTTCCAACTGAAGAATGGCCAGTTCAATGGAATGTTTTAAAAAAACATTCAGATTAACAGAGTGTGAGACTAAGGAAGGTAAGATTGTGCCTGGAACTAAAGAAAATATTTAGAAAGTTATTGCCTTCATCTGGGCATTAGATGACACTAGAGTGAAATAAATTTTTAGCCACAGGAATGTAAAGTAGAGATGAAAGAAATTTATGAAGGAAGAATCAATAGGAACTAGTTATTGATATATATTACCATGCAATAAATTTTACTTTTCTTATTTCAAAAAAAGAAAGTATTCACTTTTACTTTCTCCACTGTCATAAATAATGAATTTATCTATAATTACATATCCAATCAGATTGCACCAATCAGTTGAGATGAGCCTTGTGGTTATAGACTTACAGGAATGAATTAATACCCAAAGTATATGTTAAATAAAAAAAGTAGTGTATTTAATGATATCCTAGTATTTGAGAATCCTAGCATCTCAGATTTAGAACTGGAAGGAACTTTAGTGAGGATTAAGTACAGTCACCCAATTTTAGAGATGAGGAAATTGAGATTCAGAGAGGTTAAGGGATATGCCTAGGATAACACAGCTATAAAATTTCAAAGGTGGGATATGAACCTAAATTTCTTCTCTCCAAGGGAACATGCCACCTCTCTTCAGGAACTGCTGCATCTGCAGTAAAATTAGTCAAGTGAATATAAGTACTTGTGCAATAAATATTCATATTTATCATTCAGCAACAAACACTCAAAGGCTAACATGATATTTAAAATTGTCCATAATTTTTTTTTCATTTTCTAAGACTGATTGGTTGGTTTGGAATATTCAAGGATTGTTAAATATTAATTACATTAAGCAAAAACTTCCTCTTTGTTTTTAAAAATCAAACTCTGGACTGAGCCTTGGAAGATTATCTCTTTAAATTTTCATATTCACAAAATAATATTAATCCCATTTCTCCCACTTTGAGAATTTTCAAAATTATGTATTATATGTGTATATGTATATTATGTGTATACATAGGTGTTTTGTGTGTGAATATACACACATGTACACACATACATACTTTTAGAGCAGCAGATTTTTTAAGAATGAATTTCACTGTTTTCTTTTGGATGTCATTTGTGTTATTACCAAAGTAAAGCTAGCATAAGATCAAAATGATGCAAAAGAAAACCATATAAAATTTAACCCAAATGGTCACAGAATGAAACTGTCAAATTTTATACAACTCCAATGTCAGTATCTTGAAAATGTATTTGGGTGCCTGCCTGGAATTCCTCACTTCATTAGGTGTGAAAAACATTGTAAACTGAACAACAATTTTTAAAAGCTTAGTCCAGGATTAGAAAAGTTAGGAAAATTGAAAGATTCACAGCTCCTAGATCTAATCATTTAAAAGATGAATGAAATAACTTGGGAATTTCAGCTGCTAAAAGATTCTAGACATTCATTCAATATGATTTTGTGTAATTTTTTCTAAGATGTTTATAGAAATTATTCAATTATTCCTACTCTACTATTCTCTTTTTTAAAATGTGAAATTATTTCTTCTTTGTAAATGGGAAAACAGATTTTCATGAGAGTGGGGAGTAAGTTATTTCTCTGAAGGTACAGAAGGGAAGAGAGAAAAAAAGTTTTAAAATACAAGACTTCTGACTCACACTACTATATCCTCCTTCCTTCAATATTTTTATCTTCAAATTTCAAGTATATGTGACTATAAGCTAGATATCTAGGTAGGATTTAGTTCTGCATGCATATTAATGCATTCAATTTATAAAGGTTGAAAATTCTGACTCAATGCCTATCAAGTTAAAATACAGATTCAAGATTTTTAAGTATTTAATCTTCACCATGTAATGAGATCTTGATCGTAAGTGGAAAATAGAAGCCCTGTTAAGGCACTGTCCGAAGTTAGGCCATCTATCATAAACATGAATATTTGCTTCAAAATCCATTTCTTGATATTCATCATATTTCTTTCAGTTGCTGGTGACAGAATCCCTCTTAATTAATATCCTATTGCAATCAATTCTCAGTGGAGAGAATAAGAACTGGTTGAATAACTAGACTCGGAGAATAGTCATTAATGGTTCAATGTCAAGTGAGTGAGAAGGTTCCAGTGAAGTGCCCTAGGAATCTCTGTTTGGCCCTGTGATGTCTAACATTTTTGTCAATTACCTAGATTAAAATGTAGATATCATACTTATCACATATGGAGTTGAATAATGTTATGAAGGATAACTAAGACAATGGATGACAGTAAGGATTTTGTATAAATGTGCAAGCTAAAATCTTGTACTAAATGTAGCAAAAATAAAATTTAATAGGAATAAATTTAAAGTCTTATACTTAGGTACAAAAATCAGCTTTATGGTTTATATGGGTAAAAACAATTTTTCTTAGTACTTTTCAATTTTTTTCTTTTCTATATTTTTAATATACCCATATGTAAACATGCATCTGAAATAATATTAATATGGGTGACATATATGCAAATTTCTCTTTTGATTGAATCTTTAAGTTTAACTTTGCCTAAGATAAATGATTACTAGCCTTTTTTCCCCCTAATTAATTCTACTCCTGATCCTTGTCCTAGTATTTGTGTATATCTTTTATTTCCTATACCTGCTAACTTTTCTATTTTCATTCTGCTCCTTAACTTGCCTTGCTATTATTTACTCCAATCCTCCCTCCCTTATCTTCTCCCCCCTCTTTCCATTTATCTTTATTATTCCCATTAACCTACTTACCTAATTCTACTCCTGTTAATCTAAACACTTTTTTTGTACCCCAACTCATCCTATGTCACCCTTTTCTTCCTTTTTTATTCCTTTCCCATTAATCTACACACCTTGTTCCACTACCATAATTCTACATACATTTCTATACCCCACTTTATCCTCTTCCTTCCCCACCCTTTATTTCTTCATAGATTGTTGGAGGGTGCTATACTCTTCATGGTATATATCTGCAGTGTTCCCTATTTCACCCATTCTGGATTTGAGTAGGTTTTCAGAACTACCAGCCCTCCTCCCCACTCTAATGCCTATATTGATTCTTCCTCTACACCTTATTTGTATAACAATTACTATTTTTACCTTTTCCAAGACAGTTTCCTTTTTTAGAATTATATCATACTCAGTTCTGCCTCAATCTTTCTTTTGAACTACCCAATTACTGATCTCAATTTTAAACATAGATACACATTTCCATGTAAAAAAACAAATGATTTGTCCATGTTGAGTTCCTTGAAATTAATCTTTGCAATGGCTCTTACAAATTTTCTATTAAGTTGGGTTTGGTTGAGAGAAAATCCTGAAAATCTTCAAATTTGTTTAATGTTCCCTTTTTTCATTCAATATTATTAATATTTTTTCTGAATATGATATTTTGGCCACATGTTTAATTCTTTTGATTGCTACGATATATTATTCCAGGACCTACAGTCTTATATTGCAGCTATTGATAAATTCTGTCCAATTCTAATTGTAGCTCTAGTATATTTGAATTGTTTTTGTCTTTTCTTTTTGTTCTTGTAGAATTTTCTCTCTGATCTGGAGGTTTTGAAATTTAGCAATGATATTCCCATGTTCCTTGTAGGATCCCTTTGAGGTGACGATTGGTGGATTTTTTTTTTTTTTTTTTTTTTTACTATTTCTACTTTCCCCTCTTGTTCTATCACTCCAGTACAGTACAGTACAATCCCTTTGATTATTTCTTTTATTATTGTGTCAAAGTTTTTCCTTAGGTTAGAGCTTTTGGGTAGCCCAATTATTCTTATATTTTCTTTCATTGATCTTTTCTACAGATCTGTTGTTCTTCTTGTTTCACATTCTGCTCAATTTTTTTCACTCTATATTTTGTTTTGCTATTTCTTGGTCTCATATGACTTCACTGCCTTGTCCTTGACTTTTAATTTCTTTTTTGAGTTCTTCTATGAATTCTTTTTTTTTAACTTCACTGTCCTTCTCTGAAGATGAACCCTGATTTTCCCTATTCCCACAGTAAATTTCTATGGTTTTTTTCCTCTTTGCTGGTACATTTTTAAAATTAGAATTATTAGTGTAAACACCTTTAATCCTGGGATGGGATGGGAATGGTATCTCTAGCTTCAGCTCTTCCCTCTGAATCCCAAACTAAAGATTCCCCCCACCTGCAAGTGCCCTAAAATAGCAGTGTCCCTGCCCCATTGCTTCTCCCCTCATCAGGTGTGCTGGTTTCTTCTCATCCAAGTCTGGTATTCCTAATCAGCAGAGATTTCCTCAGTCTTCCCAGACTCAGACCCTGACTCCACAAACAATCCAGGAGATAAAAGTTTCTGTGATTCCAGATGAGGCTTCAACCAAACCAAGGGGTTCCCATTTGGTATTTCTGTGAAGCTAACCCAGAAGTGTTTGCACTTCTCACTGGTTAATCCTGATCTGGGGTCCTTCTTTGGGTCCTTTCAGGTTATCACAGGAAGACCCCTATTCTGCCCCAAGTCTTCTCTGTTTTTCACATCTGTGTTCACATTAAGGTCAAAATTTTTGTCTGTGAGGGAAATTTGAAAAGCCTAAAACTATCTGACCTACTTCTCCATCTTCCCAGAATACTCTTACCTAGCACTTTTTTTTTTATTTTATTTGAATAACATATGTGTGGGTAATTCCTCAACAATAACCCTTACATAGTTTTCCGCCACAAATTTTTCCCCCCAACTCCCCACCCCTCCCCCCAGATGGCAGGATATCCACCACATGTCAATCACGTTAAAATATTGGCAAATCGAATATATGTATACATACTTCCAAACTTATCATTGGTGTGCCAGAAAAATCTTATCCACACGAACGATATATCAGATAAAGGAAACACAATGTAAGCAAACATCAATCAAGGAGTATGAGAATGTTATGTTGTGGTCCACATTTCGCATCCCTCTCTCTGGGTGTATATGCCTCTCTTCAGTGTTACCTAGCACTTTTTAAAGAATCTGGGAGTTCTAGTTATTACAAGTTTGATGTGAGTTAGTATAACAAAGCAAGCAAAGCAAACAAACAAAAAACCTTAATGGAAACTTGCATTGAATTAGGGAAGCTAAATTTACAAAAATAAGGACTGAAGCTTCCTAACAATTAGAGATGTCCTTTAAAAGAGGTGAATTCCCATAAGAAGCAGACAACATATGACTGTTTGTCACATATGCTGTAATGGAGATTCTTGTATATGTATGGATTGGACTATAGGATTGCTGAAGTCCCTTCCAAAGCTAAAAGTTTGCAAATCCAATGTAATCTAGCCTCTAAAAATTGTTCAAGTTTTGCTAGAGTATTGAAGGTATTTTTAAAATTTCCCACAGAATATCCATAACTCCAATATTACTCCCTATTTATAAGAATGGAAAAGGCCACTAAATATATACCTATATTTTATACATCTGACCACCATATGTCTCCATGGGAACTTTTAGTTTTTACCTAAAGCTTGAAACCTAGTTCAAAAATAAGTAATATAAAAGGTCATGCCATCTCATAATACACTAAATATTTTTATACTGAACCTCCTACATACTCCCACTTCTAAGAAAGCAAAAGATAATTACAGTAGAATTTTGTGGGTTAGAAAATAAGTATTTCATATTTTTATTTGCATATACATATGTATGGGGTATATGTACATATACATACATGTATACATGAACACCCACATATATCTAGAATTTCATCACAGAAACCTTCTGACAACTAAACTCTTTTTAAACAAAGCAGATCAGCAGTCATTTGGAGACAGCTAGGTGGCATAATAGATAGACTGCCCTCCTTGAGTCTGGAGATATGTTCAAGTTCTGCCTCAAATAATTATTAGCTATGGGACCCTGGGAAAATCATTTTACTTCTCTGACTGTAGTTTCCAGATCTAGAAAATGAGAGACTTGGTCTTATTGGCCTCTAATGTCCCTTCTAGATATAAATCTATGATCCTATCTTATAGTCTTAGTTGCTTGTGGACACTGAGATTGAATGACTTGCTCTGTATCACTAGGCTAGTATAGGTTGGAGGGATGAAGTGATTACAGGTCTTTCCAATTTAGACTATGTATCTATCTACTTCACTATGCTTCCTCACATATTAAAATTAAATCTAATAAGGATTCCAAAATAAAAGTCTTAGCATTCATCATTAAAAGAATAAATCTGCTGGGAGAAATCAGTGTAATCATATTTCTCTCAATATGACAAAAAAGAAAATTATAGTTGAAAGAAGACTTCTAAACCATCTTATGTGAAGAGTTGCCAAGGAGAGAGTATTTCAGGAGTGAAGACTATATGGAGAGAAGGCAGCCTTCAGTTAGCCTAATTAATGTTGGTTGATAATTTCCTATGGACAGTTCAAAAGATATTCTATCGATCCATCTTTTGCTTCCTTAACTAAAATTTAAGTTTGACTTCAGCAGGAGGATAAAATACTATATGAAATTTTCCACCAGAGAACATTAAGGAAGAAAAGGAGGGTAAAATTTTTTGCCAACCCACAAACAAGAACTAGTATCCATGATATGCTGAGCAGATTTATACTTTCTCTTAAAAAACAAGTCCCACTCCAAGCTTCATCTCTCTCATTAATACTATCACTCTTCTAGTAACCTAGACTCAGAAACTCAAAATCATTTTTGCTTCATTGATAATCATTGAGTGTTGTCAGGTTTATTAGTATTTAAAACAACTCACTGATTAATCTTCCTGACCTGATTTCTAGTGGAATGCTTCAAAGATCTGGTCTCAGTCCTATACTTATATTTTATCAATAACTTGGACAAAGGCATGCTTACCAAATTTGTACATGATACTCAGATGGGACAGATAACTAACACACTGGTTGACTGCATCAGGATGCAAAGAGATTTTGATCACTAAGATACAGATTGAATGAGATCAAATTTAATCAGTATTTATGTAAAGTTCAAAACATCAATTTCATAAATACAGTTTAGTGAAGGTAGATCTAAACAATAGTTCATGTTATGAAGATCTCAGGGTTGTATTAAATTAGAGGCTCAACAGTGTGATATGGCTATCAATCATGCTAATGAAATCTTAGACTACATGAAATAAAAGGAGCATCCAGAACCAGGAAGTGATCATTCTTTTTTATTCAGTACTGGTTATATCACATACAGAAAACTATTCTATGTTTTAGATACAACATATTAGGTAAGATATTGAGAATAAACTGAAAAGTATCGAATGAAAACAAACAGGAAGTTTCTGCCACATAAGGATTCGTTGAAGAATTTGAGGCATTCAACTTGATGAAAGGAACAAAGGGGCAGGAGAGAAAGGTCATATTTAAAGGGCCATCATGTGGAAGCCCTATTCTTGGTCCTTGAAAGCAGAATCAGGAACAATGGATAGAAATTGTCAACAGAAAATCCTAACTAGAAATTTCCTAACAATTATAACTATTCAAAAGTGAGATTGCCTTGGGAATTAGTATATCCTCAACTTCCCCATCTCCTCTTATATCTTTAAGCAAGAGTTGGATTAATATTTGTTAGGGTATGAGACTAATGTTTAGACATTGCCTTTAAACATTACCTGGTCAAATTACCTTTGAGGACTCATCCAACTATGAGATTCTATGATTCATTCTAATCATTGATGAGCATAGACCTATCACTTTTGAACTATTAACAGTTTACTGGGTCCAAAATGAGAAAGTAACAATGGCACAAAAGAGAATTGAGTTGAGAAGAATAGCTGAATATAATAAAATTCACATGAAAGAAATTTGTGTTGGAAGTTACACAATTTCAAAAACCATCAGAGATAACTTTTTAAGCTATTTCAAAGTGGAGAATAAAGGAAAAGAATGAGGGGGAAATGGCATTATCCCAAAAAGATATGGTAAAATAAATCTTAATCATATATATAATTTCCCATCTCTTTAAAAATCTCAAGAATTGTTTATGAGCCAAAGGTGTCAGAGTCCGTGACACTTGCAGACACTATACAGAGGAGCTATGTATGACCCCTTTCTCCAACAAAAATCTACAATGCTTTGATCTCACTAGATTATAGACACTCACTTTGACTCAACTAAATGCCATTACTTATTTGTCCTATTGTTACTTCCCAAGATCTTTGAGGCTTTTCCATCTGCCTTCCACTTTCCCTCTCAGTACTCCCCAGTCTTTCAATCTACCATGTAAAGCATGAAAACCCACCTGTAAATGTTGGTTTCACTAATTTGAGCACATTGAAAGCAGAGACTGTCTCACTTTTCTAATATATGCTTGCCAAAAACATTTTATTTTATGGAGAGCTCACACAGGGCAAGCATTACCAAGGTGGTCAGAAAAAGCAATACAAGGACATTCTCAAGGTATCTCTTAAAATTTTGGGAATCGGGGGCGGAGCCAAGATGGCGAACTGCGGACAGCTTTCTCTGTGAACTCCCTCCGACAATTCCCTCAAATCCAGAAAGTAAGCCTTAAAACTGGTTCCTGAGTGAGGTCCTCACCAAGCATTTGGACTACAACGCACTTCTATAAAAGATCTACCTTGAAAGAACTCCGGAGAAGGTTAGCCTCAGGGGAAATCGGCCTCCGGTCGCGATCGGACTCCAGCCAGGCGGAAGTCAGGGCTGCGATAGAGGGGCGGATTTTGGGCACCCAGGAAGCCCCTGGGAGACGCCTGGGCCACTTTGCTCTGCTTGCGGGCAGGTGCTTTGGCAGATCTGCCTTTGGAAGGGGGTGGATTGAGAAAAGCTGAAAACGTGGTCCTGGTGCAAATCTAGCCCGACCAGCCTCAGACCGGAAGTCAACTCGGCAAACTGCCCCAGGGCAAATATAAATTGTTGCAGTTTTCTCGGCTTTTGACCAATATCCCAACTTTAAATCATGAGCAAGAAGCAGAAGAGAGCTCTCACCATAGAAAGCTTTTACGGAGAAAAAATAGAACAGTCCCCAGATCCTGACATTATGAAAACAATCCCAGATGAAGCCACAAAGGCAGACTTAAGTTGGTCTCCCTTTCAGAAGGCTTACCTGGATGATTGCATTAAGAATCTCAAAAGAGAGCTAGAAGAAGAATGGGGAAATAAATTGAGATCAGGGCAACAGAAATATCAAAAACTGGAAAATAGGACTGGTGAATTGGAAAAAGAAAACAGTTCACTGTAAAACAAAATTGGTGAATTGGAAAAAATCACCAATTCACTGGAAAATAAAAATGGTGAACTGAAAAACAAAATTGGTGAATTGGAAAAAGACAACAATTCACTGAAAAACAAAATTGGTGAATTGGAAAAAGACAACAATTCACTGAAAAATAAAACTGGCAAAATGGAAAAAGAATGCATTGAATCCAGAAATTCAATTGGCCAGCTACAAAAGGAGCTAAAAAAGATAACTGAAGGAAATAATACTCTAAAAATTAAAATTGAACAAATAGAAGTAAATGACTCAATAAGACTTCAAGAATCAGTTAAACAAAAACAAAAAAA
>JAJPUD010010594.1:36539-60653 GCA_023553655.1 Myrmecobius fasciatus | reverse complement strand
CTTTTCCCCAGGATACAGTTAGGATGACCCTAACGGGACCAATTGCCTGCACTTAGTGCTTTAAGGTTTACAAAGTACTTTACATAGGTTGAGTCTTTTGATTGAATAACCACTGAGGTTTATGGCCCTAATGGCCCAAATAGCCCCTGAGGTAGGTGGGACTGATTTTACCCATTTTCTAGGTGAGCAAACTGAGGCTCGGAGAGGTCTTCTTCCACAGTGTTCTTAGACTGGACTTTCCTGCCTCTCCCAGGGAACATAAGCTTCTGGGGGGCTGGCCTGGCTTTCTTTGCCCTCGCACCCCCAACATCCGGCACACAGTGCTGAAGGATTGGGGAGAGGGCTCAGGCAGGGCAGGGCCAGCCCATTCACGGTTTCCTTTTCCTCCCCAGCTCTCTGCCCTTGCTCAAGAGGAGTGAGCTCTGGACACTGGAATGGTCCCCATGCTCCTGACAGCCAGGTCTCCCCAGGTGAGTGGGAAGTTCCAGCCTCCAGCAACGGCCCCTTCCTGGGCATTGAGTCACCTGGGACAGCCTGCCCATGGTCATTGAAAGTTGCCATTTCAGAATTTGAATCCAGAACCAGAGACATCCAAGTGCACAAGGAGCAAGAGCAAGGATTTGTGTGAAACTGTAACTGTCTGTTAGCTACTTTGTTCAGAAAACGTGCACACAGCCTGGCAGAAGAGCAAGCTTCCTGGGCTGCTTTTCACTTCTGCTGGTGCACACATGTTCTTGGGGCAGGGATAGGGGGTCCCACCAGTTGGGGGTCACTCAGACTCCTAGTTCAGGGATGACCCGTGGGATGCCATGGGATGATGGACTTCTCAAGTGGACGGGATGAAGGCTGGCGGATGGACAGCCTGAGAGCCTGACCGGTCCCCACAGTGTAGAATAAGACCTGGAGGAGCTGCCTTCCCCTGCCTTGGTTGGATGTGCTAGGAGGATGAGGGGGTGGGTCCTCTGGACAAATGTGGACAAGAGAAGCTGGGGAGGGCATCAGTCCCTGGCCCAGTAAATGGTGGAGCAGCTGGCAAGTGTCCAGTGGAAGGGACCAGGAAGGGAAAGGCCTTGGGGCTCATGCCATGTGGGGAGGCCACAGGAACTCTTACCAAGGATGCGTCGGGCCGTCGTGTGGGAGGGGGTCCTTTGGGTTCTGTTTGGTGCCAGAAGGCAGAACTCTGAGGCTTGGTGTCAGGAGCAGCTCCCAGAATCATCCACCCTGAAGTGCTGTGGGCTCATTAGGTAGTGAGTTCCCCAGAAGGTTCCCCCTGGAACCTGGCTGACCCGTGGGTGGGACCTCCGAGGCCATCTCATCCATCCCCTTCAGAAAGGTCAGGTCTCAAATTCCGGACTTGAACTCAGGCCCTGGTCCTCTGACCGAACCCTCTTGCCGTTTCACCGAGCTCGGTCCCGTTGCCTCTGGGGCCCCTTCCAAGCTCTGACGTTCTTGATGGCGGCACAAACGGGGCTTCCTCCTGCCTCCAGCTTCTCCCCATTCCAAGCCAAGACTTAATATGTGTGTCTTGTGTTTGCCTGCACTGAGTAAGTTTTCCAGTCAGGTGGGATAGGTGAGGGGTGGCACCTGAAGGCCTCTGGGAGGGAGGCGGGGCGGCCATCAGGGTTAATGCTTCCTTCCAAGCCAAGCTATCCTCTGAAGGGGGGCTTCCATGGGAGCTTTCCCCAGAGTGGGAATTGCAAAGTGGTTTTTCTGTGTAATGTTATAATTTATATATATATAATTTTAGAAATATTTTCTGAGTTTTCTGGCCAGAACCCTGAGATCCACATGGCCCCTGCCCACTCTCTGGGCCTTTGCCCCCAGCTCCATTCAAGGGCTGGGCCCTGGAAGGGCACAGACAGACACCCTTGGTGTTTCAGGAGCCAGTGACCTTCCAAGATGTGGTGGTGGTCTTCACACAGGAGCAGTGGGCTTGCCTGGAACCTTCTCAGAAAGAGCTGTACCGGGATGTGATGCTGGAGACCTACCAGAACCTGCTCTGCCTGGGTAGGACAACTTCTCCTGGGACCCAGGCCCTGCTTCCCATCCCTTCCCCACCCTGGGGTCTTTGGGTCCTTCTTTGGGCAAAGGCTGAGAGAGGACTGTTTGACCTTCAGAGGCCAGGGAATATTCATCCCCTTTGGTCCAAGGGAATCATTCATTTGCGACTGTGATCTCTGCTTTTTGTGCTTGAGCAGAAGTATCTTAGATTTATGTCCCATTTCTTTATTTTAACTCCATGCAAGTCTTTCTGCCTCAGGTCTGTGTCTCAAACAACCTGTTGTTGGCTTCTTACAGTTGAGAAACCATCAGTGATTTCTGGGGGAGGGTCCTCGGTGTAGTGACCAGGGTAAACTTTGTGTAGAAAGGGACCCCGGCTGGTGTCGATTACACTCTCACTCAGACCCCCTGTTCCTGCACATTTGGTTACTAGGGCAGAGAGAGGCACTTGTTCTGATCGGCACGTCCTCTGGGGCTGTGGTTGGGACCCTCTTGCAGGAGAGAAGGAAATCAAGGAAGGAAGTGCTGACCCTGCCCCAGCTCAGATCCCACCCACAAGATGCCCCCAGCAAGCAGGAGGAGCAAGAGAGAAAATGGCTGAAAGGCAGCCCAGAGCAGCCCTTTGTCTTCTGCTTCATTTCTCTGCCTGTAGAGTCCTTGGGACTCTGCTGGGCCTTAGTATGTAGTTATTCTGGTTGCCTGAGGTTACCTCTTGGGTTTCTTATGCATTTTCTTCCATTTCCCCATGGCTTCAGCCCCTGCACTGAGGCTTTGTGTCAGGCTCTGTCCCCTGGGCCTTTCTTGGTCCCATGCCTACACAGAGTAAGGGAGTGATCCAAAGGGAAACATCAGGCTGAGGGCAGATGCCCTGGCTTACCTCTGACCAGAACAGCCGCAGACTCCAGACATCTTGTACGTCCCCGGAGATGATGGAAGTCTCCTCTTCAGGTTTCCTTGAATCTCTGCTTCATCTGGTTTTTATTTCCTGTGTACTGAGCTGAGACTTGGGGAACCTTTCTAGTGTCCCTCTTTGCCCTTTGAGCAGGACTGGCCGTGTGCAAGCCCCGGGTGATCCACCAGCTGGAGCAAGGGGAGGCTCCTTGGATGCCAGAGAGGAGAGTCCTGGGGAGCAGCCGTCCAGGTGAGTGAGTGCCTGACCCCCAGGCAGGGGAGTCCTTCACCACAGTGTCCCCTGTGGTCAGTCAGTGCAGTCCTTTCACAGAGTTGGATAGGAGCCTCTGCCCAGAGCTGCCCGGGCCTATGGAGAAAAGCACCCTCTGTGGGTGAGCCTAGGAGGTTCATTTCCTGCCACCTCAGCAAGACAGTCTGGTGATAAGTCCCAGTGTCAGAGAAGGCTCTTGGGATCCCAGATGTAGGTCTGACAGGGGCCTCAGTGGCCTCCTGCTCTGACCCCCTCGTATTAAAGGTGAAGAAATGGCAGCTCAGAGAATGGGGTGACTTGGCTAAAATCACCCAGGCAGACAGAGGGAAAACCAGCATTCAGACTTCTGGCATGGCCATTGACCCCAAGCCCAGTGCTCCTTCCTCAAAACCAGGATGTGTCCTATTTCTTTCTTACCTTTCTGTGATGTAATATCCTCAGCAGTCCTGCTCCTGTTTTCATCTCTCTCTCTCTTTTTTTATGTGTATGGACTTGGATGGAATCATAACAGATATCTTACATATTCATGCTGTAACAAAAATAAAATGAAATTCCATAAATAAAAGTGTAAAACTTCATAGAAATACAGTTTATTAAGCCTTGGGGATTAAATAGTCAGCAAAAAATACAGCTACCAGTTGAAGGTAACAGCAATAGTAGCACATTTCCTGCCCTAATGGAATGGAGCCAGAGTACTTAGTGGCAAGTTTTGAGCTTTGCTCCATTCTGTTTCAATCTTGTGGCAAACATCTCTCCAGGCCTTAGTTTTCTGTTAAAAAACTATAAGAAATGTCTTTCCTCCTTCTGTCAAAAACTTTTGAAGATCAATAGGAAAGGTTTGCTTGTATCACAGACACACACACACACACACATTGTTGAGAAGCTCAAAATAGGATTACAGAGTATAGCAGATGGGTATAGCAGATATTTCCATTTTCTGTATTCTTTTTTTTTCCAGTTTGGGACACCAGGCCTGAAACCAAGGAGTCAGCTCCCAAACTAGGCATATCTATGGAGAATTTTTCTCAAAGTAGACTCGCAAGAGAAGATTTCTCTGTATCCAGCTTGAAAGAAGCCTGGACATGTGGTGGAAAATTAGGGAAACAAAAGGGCATTGAGGAGAACATTTCCAAACAAGGAAAAATCACTCAAAGGAAAACTTACAGTGAGGTAAGAAGCCATGAAAGTAATAAATATGACCAAAGCATCAGACTGGAACCAAAGTTTTTTACTCAACAGAGAGTTTTCATAGGAAAGGATCTTCTCAGATGTGATTTTGGCAGAAAGAACTTCTTCCCATCTTCAGAACCAAGGAAGTACCATAGTACTTGCTCTAAGGAGAAGGATTCTAGGTATAATGAATGTGAGGAATCCTTCACTTCTCAATCAGATTTTATTGCATATCATAAATTTTTTCCCACAGAGAAACATGGTTCTTCTAATGAATATGGGAAAGCTATTAATTTCAGCCCATTTGTTAATTCCCATCAGAATATTGATATTGAAGGAAATGTTCCTGATTATATTAAATTTGAGAAAGCTGTCATCCAAAACATACAACTAATTGAACATCAGAGAATTCACACTGGAGAGACACCTGAATATAGTAAATATGGGGAGCTTTTCAACCATGGTTTATCCCTTGCTTCCCATCAGAGGATTCACACTGAGAAAAAACCTAAGCATTGTTTAAAGTCCTTGCTTCAGAGTTCACAGCTTTCTCATCACCAGCAGATTTATAGTGGAGAGAAGCCTTATGAATGTAATCAATGTGGAAAGGCCTTCCATCGGAAAGGACAGCTTACTCAGCATCAGAAAATTCATACTGGAGAGAAACCTTTTGAGTGTAATGACTGTGGAAAGGCTTTCCGCCTGAGGGAACACCTTACTCGACATCGGAGGATCCATACTGGAGAGAAACCTTATGAATGCAATCAGTGTGGGAAGGCATTCCACCTGAGGGAACTCCTTACTCTCCATCAGAGTATTCATACAGGAGAGAAACCTCATAAATGTGATGAATGTGGAAAAGCCTTCAGCCAGAGAGGACATCTTAATCTACATCAAAGAATTCATACTGGAGAAAAACCGTACAAATGTAATGATTGTGGGAAGCCCTTTCGTCTGAAAGAACACCTTACTCGACATCAGAGAATTCACACTGGGGAAAAACCTTATGAATGCAGTGACTGTGGAAAATTTTTCAGACGGAGAGGACTTCTTACTCGGCATCAGATTATTCACACTGGAGAAAAACCTTACAAATGTAATGAATGTGGTAAAGCCTTTAGCTTGAGAGAATCATTTACTCGACATCAAACTGTTCATACTGGAGAAAAGCCTTATGAATGCAATGAATGTGGGAAGGTCTTCAGCCTGAGAGGATCATTCACTCGACATCTCAATGTTCATACCGGAGAGAAACCATATAATTGCAACGAATGTGGAAAAGCTTTCCATCTGAGTACAGAACTTACTCGACATCAGAGAATTCATAGTGGAGAAAAACCTTATGAATGTAATAAGTGTGGAAAGGCCTTTCACATGAGCACAGAGCTTACCAGACATCAGAGGATTCACACCGGAGAGAAGCCTTATGAGTGTAATGACTGTGGAAAGACCTTCCACCTGAGAGAATACCTTACTCGGCATCAGAGGATTCACACTGGAGAAAAACCTTATGAATGTAGTGAATGTGGGAAAGCTTTCCGTCTTAGAGAACACCTTACTCGTCATCAGAGGATTCATACTGGAGAGAAACCTTATGAATGCAATCAGTGTGGGAAGGCCTTCCACTTAAAAGAACTCCTTACTCTCCATTGGAGTATTCATACTGGAGAGAAACCTCACAAATGTCATGAATGTGGGAAAGCTTTTAGCCAGAGAGGACACCTTACTGTACATCAGAGGATTCACACTGGAGAGAAACCTTATGAATGCAATGAATGTGGAAAGGCCTTCCATGCAAGAGAACTGCTCACTCTCCATCATAGTATTCATACTGGAGAGACACCTTATAAATGTAATGAATGTGGGAAGTTCTTCAGCCAGAGAGGACATCTTACTGGACATCAGAGAATTCACACTGGAGAAAAACCTTATGAATGTAATGATTGTGGGAAAGTTTTTCGTCTCAAAGAACACCTTACTCAGCATCATAGGATTCATACTGGAGAGAAGCCTCATAAATGTAATGAATGTGGAAAGGCCTTTAGCCGGAGAGAACACCTTACTAGACATCAGACAATTCATACTGGAGAGAAACCTTATGAGTGTAATGAATGTGGAAAGGCTTTTAGCCTGAGAGGATCACTTACTCGACATCAGAGTAACAAATGTCATCACATTTTTGGAAACTAAGCTAAGATTGTAAGACCTAAATATGGACAACTACAAAATTCTGAGAGGTAAATTAAAGAACTGAATAATTGGATGGAATTCAGTATTCATAATTTTTTCCTAACATAATGAAACAAATATTTCTTAAAATAATTTACAAATTTCATATAATATTCCTCCAAATACCAAAAATTTCTTAGCTGTTCAAATCTTTTGACTGGGTATGTGCCAAGATCACTTAAAAAAAAAGATAATCCCATGTTCTTGTTCAGTCCTTTTAGTCATATGTGACACTTCATGGCCCCATTTGGGGTTTTCTTGGCAAAGATACTGGAGTGGTTGGCCATTTCCTTTTCCAGTTTATTTTACAAATGAGTAAACTGAGACAGTTATGTGACTTGCCCAGGATCACACAGGTATTATATCTGAGGCTGTATTTAAACTCTGGTCTCCCTAATTTCAGACCCAGCACTCAATCCACTATACCACCTATGTCCAGAGATCCCATAGGCAACAACATTTATAGTCCCTTTATTGATGCAATGGTAACAAAAAATTAGGAACAAATTAGGTATGTGTCAATTGTGAAATGGCTGCACAAATTTTGGGTGTGTGCTTGAATTCGAATATTATTGTGCAGCAAGAAATGATAAAGATGATAAATTCAAAGAGCCATGAAATGATTATATGAACTAATTCAGAAAAAGAGGAGAATCAGAAGAACATGAAGCAGAATGATTACAGCAATTAAAATTAAACCATTTCTAAAATGCTTAAAACTAATTATATTGACTTGCTTTGTTCCCTGAGAAAAGAAGAAGAAATAGACCTCTGTTCACTAGAGGGATGGGGGACCAGGCACATAAACTGTTGTATATACTATCAGATATGGTTGCTTTGGTTGTTGGGTTTTATTTATTTGTTTTATTTGTTATAAAAGAGGATTTTATGT
The DNA here is from genome assembly GCA_023553655.1 of Myrmecobius fasciatus. Taxonomy (NCBI): domain Eukaryota; kingdom Metazoa; phylum Chordata; class Mammalia; order Dasyuromorphia; family Myrmecobiidae; genus Myrmecobius; species Myrmecobius fasciatus. The sequence continues at coordinate 53,199 of JAJPUD010010594.1, read as the reverse complement.
AGATGTTATATTTGGAAGTTATTCTAGTGGTTATAAAAACAAAATTATTATTAGGAGGCAATTTGACATAAATGCTTCTTATTTATGTATCTTAGAATAAAGTTTATGTTCTTTTCAACTCTCAACTAAATAGAGTTTGGTTGAAAATTGTGTAAACAGCCCTGATCTACAACTAGATTTACTACTTACTGCTCTTGGCATTGCCCAAGTCATTTGAAATAATTAACACCAAATGATAGAAGGTTCCCATTTCCCCTCTAGGCTTGGAGATAGAGGAGACCAGTGCATTTCAATATATGTGCTTCCTTCATGCTCACTTTGACCAATAAGAAATGCAGGTAGCAGTTGAAATGTCATAGTGAAGTAAAAAGTAAAAGTAAAATCATCATGCCAATGGTTAAGGCCATCTCTGGCCTAATTAGTGTCATGGAGTAGGTGAGTGTTAGGCATTTAATGTCCCCACTAATGTCTTTCTCCTTTTTCTTAGAGCTGAGAGCAAACAGTTTCCTTTCACCTGGGAAAGAGTTCCTTATACTTTTTTATCATCTGCCTCAGGACTACTTGAACTCCCTATTACATATACTGCCATAGCTTGATGTTCAAAAAATGCAACAGGGCCTCACTTTGTGAAGTTTTTTGATGTATAACACTAAATTGATGACAAATGTTTATCGAGCTTGCCAGGGACTTGGTAGCAGTTTGTATGATAGCCCATGTGAGAGAAAAATGTGGGAAATCAACTCTTAGACAATCCAGAATCTAGCCTGTTACAAAGCTTGAGGGAATATCATAAATAAAGGGAATCCCATTAATGTAGACACTTCAAAGTGAGCTATTCCCATTTGTTTCTCCAAAGTTGGGATGGGAAGCCCTAGTACTTACTGATTTCAGATTTTTAGAAAGCCTACCCTTAAGTTTTTTTGTAGCCCCCATTTATGGAAATACTGTAAGTCTTATGTTTTTTTTTTAATTAGAGCCCAAAACAGGATACAGTCCTGAAAGCACTAAAGTAGGCCATCCAACAATCTTCTTCCACTGAACCTTTATGACCCCTGTGTTTTCACGTATTTCCATAAAGACCAAGCTGAATGGAGTCTGACAAGTATCTAAGAATGGCCAGACCAAATGATCATTAGGCTCTCGAGTTCTGAGGTACTCAAAATGACCTCTCCACACTACTTTTAAAAAACAGTTGTTCAACTGTTGCTGGGTCAGACTAAACTTTCATCAAAAGTTGTCTATTGTGAATTGAATAGGAACAAGCTGGTAGGGCCCAGAAGATGATACTTCCCCCCCAGTCCCTCTGGTGTTAGTAGCATTCATAAGTAGACTAATGACTGTGGCCTCCAGTCTCAACCAAAATACCTACCTCCTCCACTACCTCAGGTGGCCCCTACTTCTGGTTTCCTGGTCCCATCATGAGAGACATAGGTACAACTACACTTTGGACACCATACTCTTAAGTGATAGGACATCCTAGCTGAGGGGGCTGAGCTGTTGTATAAAGGGGGCTCAAGGGTCAGCCTGGTTTAGATCTCCAATACTTATATTGCAGCCATTGGTCTGGCACTTGAATAGGACTGAACAATTAGAAGTTTCCTTCTTTGGGATCAGGATCAATGCATGTAAGCATCAAAAAAAAACAGTTGATACCTCCAACTACACTTGTACACTTGTTTGTGACCAGATCAGTGCGCATGGGACACATGTGCTGTGGCAGGACCAGTATCTTGAGGCCCACCCAATACAGACCATTTAACTCTGGGGACAATGGCTTGGCCCATTATTGTAACAGGGTGATGGCCAGAGACAAATAGTTCAGGAAGTGGCAATAGCTTCTCCCTCAGGGCTTCTGACAGCTTGGCCTGACACCATGGCCAATTCCAAGTCAGGAAGGCTACAGCTAGCTGAATCAACATTGTTTCTTTGCTGAATAGTCTTAACTTGCTATGGCTAAGTAAACAGTTTTAAGTTAAAGTGGTGTTTTTTGCAAGAAGTGTTTCGTTAACTGTTAGGCTCTAAGTGTCTTATGTAATTCCACTCTCAAATCTTAAGTATTAAACCAGCCTGAGTCAGGCCTGGCCTAGAGCATATTTTCTCGGCCAAACTAAACCAGTTGACACTGGGGAATAGGCCCATTGTTAATCTGGACATGGGGGCCATCTGCCATGCTCTCGAGTTCAGGACCATATGATTCCCTCAGTTAAGAACAAGGAAGCTACTTCTGTGCAATGGGATTCTGATCAACCAGAGCATCCAACAATTTCATATGGTCCTCAGTCTGCCCCCAGTTGGCAAATTGGCCCTCTCCCACTGCTGTTTTGGAAAGAGGTTGGATGCAAAAGTTAGTCCTGTACTGTTGGGGTCATGTGTTCTCAGCTCCCCGAAGCCATCTCTATAATGAATTAGTGCCACCCTCAGAATGGAGAGAGCTCTCCACAGGGATTTCTGAGATCTAGCCTCCAGGGCATCTTAACCAACAAGGACTGTCTTGGGAAAATGGAGATGTCTCTAAATTGTCATATCGCATGTTTCTTTTGAGCAACAATTGTGCTTTGTTCATGAATCACAATTCCTTCTTTGATGCAGGCATACCATGCTGGTCCTGTGCTATTGTCTCCCATATCTCACAATCGTTTCCAAAGTGAGACCTTGAGCGTGTCCTTGTACCACTTCCTCTGACCTCCAAGAAAGCACTTTCCTTGTGTGAGGCAAATGTGTGTTTGGCTTTTGGAGCAATGTGGCCAGCCCATTGGAGTTGCACTCTCTGCAATAGATTTTGAATGCTTGTCAGTTCATCTTGAGAAAGGACCTCAGTGTCTGCTACCTTCTCTTGCCAGATAAATCTTCAGAATCTTCCTAAGACAATTCAAGTGCAAGCAGTTCAGTTTCTTGGTGTGGTGCTGCTATACTGTCCAGGTTTCACAGACATAATGCTGAGGTTAAGTGAACTTCTTTACAGAATTCAAAATTTCTCCACTTAGCTGTAACCAGTGGTTCCACCCGTGGATGATGTGGTGCTAACTGGTGGAGAATCTGTTTTTTCTCAGTGTTAATCATTAGGCCAAAATTAGCACAAACAGCAGAGAATCTCAGCTCAGAGGTTGTATTGAGTGCACAATTATCTATGAACAAAAAATCATGCTCCAATTCTCCCTTCACTTTACTCTTGACTTGAATTTCAAGTTAATAATTTCTGAGCAGTATGTCAGTTGACTTTGATGCTATTCTTGTCCTAATTGAAGGCATCAGATAACATCCCTGAAAACATCATGTTAAAAAGTATGGAAGCGAGTGCATAGTTCATTCCTTTGGTGACTAAGAAAGTTCAAGAGCATCGCCCATTATCCAGAAGCTGGGCTCGCATGCCGTCATGAAATTGCCAATACAATACTTATAAACTTCTCCAGGTAATCAAATTTTACCAGAATTTTCCATAAGCTCTCACAAATGATAGGATCAAAGGCAAGAGGAAATTACATTGTTATGAGTTTGCCATTCACTCATTCGCCCCTTTTGGTAAGCAAACAAGCTTGTTGTTGACTGTTGATTCGTTTTGATTACAAAATCTACACCAGCTTCACAGTATTCCCCATCACTGCACCACTCCAGAAAAATGTGTACCCTGCTCAGATTTTGGTCAGCTGGCCTTCATTTGCCAGCCTTATTTCACTCAGGGCTGCTCTTTGGACATGATATCTGCCAAATTCTCTCTCGACAAGAGCTGATGGTCTTTCAGGAGTGCTGCTGGATTAGTGTTGTCCATGAGTGTGTGCACATTCCTTGTTCTGATGGTGAATGGAATCATCTTCCCAAGTGTTTTTGTACATTTATTTGTATTTCAACCAGAGGGTAGAATCCCCCTCTGCCAACATGGCAGGCGGGCCAAGGTTGAGTGAAGCACACAAATTTTAGAGCACATTTTTAGCCCCTTCTTCACACCAGGAAGTGAGCAGATGGGTCCTGAAAAGGCTGCTCAAACATGCAATGGGCTGCCAAATCCCTCTGCTGCTTCAGTCCAGGGAGAAGATGACCCTATGGCCTAGGCCAACTGTTGTGACTACAGCTCTCAGTGTTCCTGCTTTGTTGCTTGCCTGTCACCACAGGGTTTTGAGATATGTAAAAATGATAAAATGGTATAGATGCATATCTTTTGAAGTATGCATAAACTGAATTTAGGTAAAGCAGAGATGCTCAAAGTCATCAGCTTCACTCTCTCTTGCCGTTATCTAAGTCCAAGACAAAAGTTCAAGACCAATAGTGATGGCTGGAGACGCAGCGGATGACTTTGGTGTCTGTGATTTCTACATAAGCTCAAATGCTCCATGACACTTTTTTTTTCAGCCACTTTTGTGGCCAATGGAACCAATTGTTCTCAGCCCATTCCATCACAGAAGGTTTTCTTCACATGTTTGGGATAGGCACCCTTCTAGCTCACAACCCCTCAGTGACCCTCAAACTAGTTTAGCTGAACCTGCTGAAGTGATTTTCCTAGGGTGTGACTACTGTACATGCTATAGTTTCTTGGGGCCCTAGGTGAGAGTTGAGTGAATCAGGTAAATAGCAAAAGTAGAAAGCAGATTTGAAAACAGCCCAGCAGCCTTCTCACCAGAGGGGCTGATCTTTCCTGAAGACCTTCTACCCCTCTGTGAATAAAAAGTATGAAACAAAAGAAAATGGTCCAATTCCAATGATCTTGTGATGAAGAGAGCCATCTACCCATCCACCCAAAAAGAGGACTGTGGGATGAGTGTGGATCACGACATAACATTTTCACTTTTTGTTGTTGTTTCCTTGCATTTTCTTTTCTTTCTCATTTGTCCTGTTTGAATTGATTTTTCTTGTGCAGCAAGATAATTGTATAAATATGTATGCATATATTGGATTTAGCATATATTTCCACCATGTTTAATCTATATTGGAATACTTGCCATCTGGGGGCGGGGGAGGAGAGAAGGGAAAATTGGAACACAAGGTTTTGCAAGGGTTAATGTTGAAAAATTATGATATGTTTTGAAAATAAAAAAGCTTTAATGAAAAATTTAAAAAGCAAAAGAAAATGGCCTATCACTAGATGAGACAGAGGACCTTTTCTAATTTTCATAGAACTTGGAACCACAGTGCACTGCTCTTGAGTAGTTTTAAAAGAGAAATGAGAATTACAAGAGTAGCCAATGAATAGAATAGAAAAACTTGAATCTGCTATGGAAAGCTTTACTAATCAGTAAATATTTTAGATACCTGCTATGTACCAGCCACTGTGAGAAGTGTTGGGGATACAAAAAGAGGCAAAAGACAGTTCCTGTTCTTAAGGAGCTCAAAATCTAATGGGAGGGGGGGGAATAGGTGATGCAGTGGATAGAGTCCTAGATGCAGCCCTAGAGTCAGGAGGACCTGAGTTCAAATCCAGCTCCAGATACTTGACATGCTACCTGTGTGATCCTGGGCAAGTCACTTAACCCCAATTGCCTTATTAAACCTCTCCACCACCATCAAACAATCCGGGGTGGGGGGAAGAAAACATAAATGAACAACAGCTCTGTGCAAGATAAATGGGAAACAAAGCATGGGAATTAAGAGGGGATAGGTAAGGCTTCCTCTAGAAATGATTTTAGTTTGGGACTTGAAGGAAACCAGATTGGTAAATAATTGGAACAAAGGAGGGAAAGCATTCAAGCTATCAGGATGGCCAGAGGAAACACTTGGAACAGGAAGATGGAGGGTCTTATTTGAGGAATAGCCAGGAGGCCAAAGTCTTTAGATCTAAGTGGATCTCTTATGTATGTGTGGGTGGGGAGAGTGGGAAAGGTGTAAGAAAACTGGGGACAGGTAAGAATTTTATATTTGCTTCTGGAAAGAGTAGGGAAACACTAAAATTTATTGGGTGATGTGGTCAGACCTGCACTTTAGGAAAATCACTTTGGTAGCTGAATGTAGAGTGGATTGCTTTCATGAGTGTATATATTGCAGTTTCCCTGAGATGAGGTGGGCTAGCAGCTAGGTACTTTAAAGATAGGAGAAAAAAAAGGATGTGTGCATGCTTATTGCACAGAGCTTTAAACCACTTACTTTTATGGACTTATAAAGAAACAAAAAGCTAGGCCTGATCCATTAAAAAAGGCCAGGTTTATCACTTATTTGTACTAGACCTGCAGGATTGGACAAATTACTTTATCCCTTCAGGCCTCTAAGACACTCCCCTATAAAATAAGGGGTCTGGATCAGCTGTCTGAGACCCTGGTTTCAGTTCCAGAGACACAAGGACAAAATAAAACAAACCTTACTCTCAAAGAGTTTACGTTCCATTTGAGGGGGAAAGCAGGAATTCCATGATGTCATTACTGATGTATATAAGCAAATACAAATGCTCTCTGTGGGGCTGGGAGAAACTTGAGCTGAGAGAGATCAGAAATAGACCTTATTGAGAAGGTGGCACTGGACCTGAAAGGAAGATTGGCCAGGTCCAGATGAAGAGAGAGAGCAGTCCAGAGGAGGGACACAGCCTGAACAAAAGCCTGGATCTGGGAAATAGAATGGGAAACAGAACTGGGAATAGTGAATGGACCAATTGATTTGAGCATTGAGTGGACTAATGACTGTACCATAAGCCTTGAAAGATTGCCTGGAGTCAGATTATGAAAGGCTTTGAATTGAAGACTTGCCGTTTTTCCTAGAAACACTTTCTTGAAGGTAGCTTATCAGGCCGCCATATGGTAAATGAACTTAGAAGCCAAGAAGCCAGAAAGAAGCACAGAGATCCAAGTGAGGCTGATTGCAGTGATCTAGGCACGAGGTAGTGACCCAACTCCACAGGAGAAGAGAAATATTTAGAAGAGAGATGTGGTCACCCAAAAGACTTTGGGAGTGAGGGAGAGGGAAGAATCAAGGACAACTCAGAGCTCTGGTGGTCCCTTCTATAGAAATAGGAACATTAGGAAGAGGCATTCAGGGGCAAAAGAGAAGCTGCATTTTGGCCTTGTCTGGATGGCTTAGGGAGCAGGACTTTGGCAACATAGATGTGCAGAACAGCTGTTCTTAATTTTTGGGAGTCAAGGAAGAAAGAGCAGCCCAGAGGAAGGAATAAGCAGCAAGATGCACTACCACCAAGAAGTTGAGAAGAGTGAAGACTGGAAAAAGACCATTTGACTATTAAGAAGTCTAATCAAGGGTAGAGGAGGTGGTGAGGGAAGAAAACTTGAAGCAATGAATGTAAACCCTTTCTAAATGTTTGGTCCTGAAAAGGAGAGGAAATACAAAATGGCAACCTGGCCATATGGTGTTTGTGGAGTACAGAGGCCAAGGCACTTGGGCTTCCTCTTTGTCTTGAGATTTTGTGGGCAAGAAGTAAGAATCCATTCCAGGTTTTGAATCTTACAGTAGCTTGGCTTACCAACTTCCCTTTTCTATATACAATAGCAGAGACATACTTATTAATATATTGATAAGAAACCTGGCCACTGAAGTAAAATGCAAACTGAGCTATACAATGGATCAAAGACATACCTTTGAACTTCTGATAAGAAAAGCAACTCACAATGGAAACTAAAGGCATTTGGGAAAACGGTACTTGAGAACATTGGAATGATAATTTTACTCTGATGTATATCTCAACTATTTACATCTCAGGCAAAGTAGCCAAGATCTGGGCTTCACCATTTGCATCTCAGTAGACTGTACTTGTTAGAAAAGATACAGGACAAAACTATACTAGTGGGGAATCTCAACCTTGCTCTCTCAGAACTAAATAAATCAAACCACAAAATAAATAAGAAAGAAATTAAGGAGGTAAATAAAATGTTAGAAAAGTTAGGTATGATACATCTTTGGAGAAAATTGAATGGAGGCAGAAAGGAGTTTACTTTTTTCTCAGCAGTTCATGGAACTTATACAAAGATTGACCATGTGTTAGGGCACAAAAACCTCAAAATCAAATGCAGAAAGGCAGAAATGATACAAGCATTTTTTTTTCAGATCATGATGCAAGAAAAGTCACATGCAATATAAGGCCAGGAGAAAATAGACCAAAAGTTAATTGGAAATTAAATAATCTAATCCTAAAAAATGAATGGGTGAAATAGCAAATCATAGACACAACAATGATTTCATCCAGGAGAATGACAATAATGACACAACATACCAAAATTTGTGGGATGCAGCCAAAGTGGTTATAAGGTATAATTTTATATCTCTAGATGCTTACTTGCATAAAATAGAGAAAGAGAAGATCAATGAATTGGGCTTACTATTAAAAAAGCTAGAAAAAGAACATATTAAAAACCCTCAATTAAATACCAAATTGGAAATTCCAAAAATAAAGGGGGAGATGAATAAAATTAAAAATAAAAAACTATTGAATTAATAAATAAAACTGAGTTGGTTTTATGAAAAAACCAACAAAATAGATAAAGCTTTAGTTAATTTAATTAGAAAAAGGAAAGAAGAAAATCAAATTGTTAGTCTCAAAAATGAAAAGGGAGAACTTTCCAACAATGACAAGAAAATTAGAGCAATAATTAAGAATTACTTTGCCCAATTTTATGCCAATAAATTTGGTGATCTAAATGAAATGGAGGAATATCTATAAAAATATAGATTGCCCAAGTTAACAAAAGAGGAAATAAATTATTTAAATAGCCCCATTTTAGAAAAAGAAATAGAACAAGCTATTAATCAACTCCCTAAGAAAAAATCTCCAGGGCCAGATGGATTTACATGTGAATTCTACCAAACATTCAAAGAAAAATTAATTCCAATACTATATAAACTATTTGAAAAAATAGGGAAAGAATGTATACTACCAAATTCCTTTTATGAATTTGGTATCAGCACACATATGGTGCTGATAGCTAAACCAGGTAAGGTGAAAACAGAAAGAAAACTATAGATCAATTTCCTTAATGAATACTGATGCAAAAATCTTAAATAAAATATTAGCAATGAGATTACAGAAAGTCATCCCCAGGATAGTACACTATGACCAAGTAGGATTTATACCAGGAATGCAGGGCTGGTCCAATATTAGGAAAACTATTAGCATAATCAACTATATTCATAACCAAACTAACAAAAATCATATGATTATCTCAATAGATGCAGAAAAAGCATTTGATAAAATCCAACACCCATTCCTATTTAAAAAACTAGAGATTATAGGAATAAATGGGCTTTTCCTTAAAATGATCAGTAGCATCTATTTAAAACCATCAGCAAGCATCATATATAATGGGAACAAACTAGAACCATTCTCAATAAGATCAGGAGTGAAACAAGGCTGTCCCCTGTCAACATTACTATTCAATATTGTATTAGAAATGTTATCTTTGGAAGTAAGAGAAGAAAAGGAGATTAAAGTGATTTGGGTAGGTAATGAGGAAATCAAATTATCACTCTTTGCAGAATATATGATAGTACACTTAGAGAACCCCAGAGACTCAACTAAAAAAACTACTAGAAACAATTCACAACTTTAGCTAAGTTGCAGGATACAAAATAAATTCACATATATCATCAGCATTTTTACATATTACCAACAAAGTTCAGCAGCAAGAGATACAAAAAAAATTCCATTCAAAATAACTGTCAATAGTATAAAATATTTGGGAATCTATCTTAAAACAAAAACTGTCATGAACTATATGAACTAAACTACAAAACAATTTCCACATAAATAAAGTCAGACTTAATCAGTTGGAAAAACATCAAATGTTCATGGGTAGGCCGAGCGAATATAATAAAAATGACAATATTACCCAAACCAATTTACTTATTTAGTGCCATACCAATCAAACTCCCAAGAAATTATTTTACAGATCTAGAAAAAATAGTAGCAAAGTTCATTTGGAAGAACAAAAGGTCAAGACTTTCAAGGGAATTAATGAAAATAAAAAGGCTGATGAGGGTGGCATTGCTGTGCCAGATTTAAAACTATATTATAAAGCAGCGGTCATCAAAACCATTTGGTACTGGCTAAGAAATAGAGTAGTCGATCAGTGGCATAGGATAGGATCACAGGACAAACTAGGCAATAACTATAGCAATCTAGTATTTGATAAACCCAAAGACCCCAGCTTCTGGGATAAGTACTCACTATTTGACAAAAACTGATGGGAAAATTAGAAACTAGTATGGAAGAAATTAGGACTTGATCCACACCTAATACCACATAGCAAGATAAGATCTAAATGGGTTCATGATTTAGATATAAAAAGTGATATTATAAGCAAATTAGAGGAACGTAGTATAGTTTACCTCTCAGACCTGTGGAGAAGGAAGGAATCTGTGTCCAAAGAAGAACTGGAAATCTTAACTGAACACCAGATAGATAATTTTGATTATATTAAGTTAAAAAGTTTTTGCACAAACAAACCTAATGCACACAAGATTAGGAGGGAAGCAATAAATTGGGAAATCATCTTTACATTTAAGGGTTCTGATAAAGGTCTCATTTCTTAAGAATATAAAGTCTCATATTTATAAGAATTCAAGCCACTCTCCAATCGATAAATGGTCAAAGGATATGAAAAGACAATTTTCAGATGATGAAATTAAAACTATTTCTAGTCATAAGAAAAGGTGCTCCAAATCACTATTGATCAGAGAAATGCAAATTAGGACAACTCTGAGGTACCACTACACACCTGTCAGATTGGCTAAAATGACAGGAAAAGATAATGGCAGGTGTTGGAGGGGATGTGGGAAAACTGGGACACTAATACATTTTTGGTGGAACTGTGAACGGATCCAACCATTCTGGAGAGCAATTTGGAACTCTGCTCAAAAAGTTATCAAACTGTGCATGCCCTTTGACCCAGCAGTGTTTCTATTGGGCCTATATCCCAAAGAGATCTTAAAGGAAGGAAAGGGTCCCACATGTGCAAAAATGTTTGTGGCAGCCCTTTTTGTAGTGGCAATGAAACTGGAAACTGAATGGATGCCCATCAATTGGAGAGTGGCTGAATAAATGATGGTATATGAATATTATGGAATATTATTGTTCTGTAAGAAATGACCAGCAGGATGATTTCCGAGAGGCCTGGAGAGACTTGCATGAACTAATGCTGAGTGAAATGAACAGAAGATCATTATACACGGCAACAACAATATTATATGATGATCAATTCTTAAGGACGCGGTTCTCTTCAATAATGAGATGTTTCAAACCAGTTCCAGCTGCTCGGTGATGAAGAAAGCCATCTACACCCAGGGAGAGGCCTGTGGGATCTGAGTCTGGACCACAACATAGCATTTTCACACTCTCTATTGATGTTTGCTTGCATTTTGTTTTCCTTCTCAGGTTTTTTTTTTCCTTTCCTGTACAGCAAGATAACTGTATAAATATGTATACACATATTCAATCTATCAAATATTTTAACATAATTAACATGTATTAGACTTCCTGCCATCTAGGGGAGGGCATCCGATGAGGGGTAGGAGGGGAAAATTTTAACAGAAAGCTTTGCAAGGGTCAAATTTGAAAAATTACCTATGCATATGTTTTGCAAATAAAAAGCTTTAACAAAAAAAAGGAAGAACAAAAGGTCAAGAATTCCAAGGGAATTAATGAAAAAAAATACTGATGATGGTGGCCTTGCTGTGCCAGATCTAAAACTATATTATAAAGTAGCAGTCATCAAAACCATTTGGTACTGGCTAAGAGTAGTCGATCAGTGGAATAGGATAAGATCACGGAAAAACCAGGCAATAACTACAGAAATCTAGTGTTTGAGAAACCCAAAGACCCCAGCTTTTGGGATAAAACTCACTATTTGACAAAAACTGCTGGGAAAATTGAAAACTATGGAAGAAATTAGGACTTGATCCACATCTAACACTACCTACCAAGATAAGATCTAAATGGGTTCATGATTTAGATATAGTGACATTATATACAAATTAGAGGAACATAGGATAATTTACCTCTCAGACCTGTGGAGAAGGAAGGAATTTGTGTCCAAAGAAGAACTGGAATTCTTAATTGAACCAGATAGATAATCTTGATTATATTAAGTTAAAAAGGTTTTGTGCAAACAAACCTAATGCAGACAAGATTGTGAGGAAAGCAATAAATTGGGAAATCATTTTTACATTTAAGGGTTCTGATAAAGACCTCATTTCTAAACTATAGAGAGAATTGACTCAAATTTATAAGAATTCAAGCCATTCTCCAATCAATAAATGGTTAAAGGATATGAACAGACAATTTTCAGATGAAGAAATTGAAACTATTTCTAGTCATATGAAAAGGTGCTCCAAATCACTATTGATCAGAGAAATGCAAATTAAGACAACTCTGAGATACCACTACACACCTGTCAGATTGGCTAAAATGACAGGAAAAGATAACGATGAATGTTGGAGGGAATGTGGAAAAACTGGGACACTGATACATTGTTGGCGGAACTGTGAACGGATCCAACCATTCTGGAGAGCAATTTGGAACTATGCTCAAAAAGTTATCAAACTGTGCATGCCCTTTGACCCAGCAGTGTTTCTATTGGGCCTTATATCCCAAAAAAATCTTTAAGGAAGGAAAGGGACCCACATGTGCAAAAATGTTTGTGGCAGCCCTTTTTGTAGTGGCTAGAAACTGGAACCTGAAGGGATGCCCATCAATTGGAGAGTGGCTGAATAAATTATGGTATATGAATGTTATGGAATATTATTGCTCTGTGAGAAACCACGAGCAGGAGGATTTCAGAGAAGCCTGGAGAGACTTGCATGAACTGATGCTAAGTGAAATGAGCAGAACCAGGAGATCATTATACATGGCAACAAGACTATCTGATGATCATTTCTGATGGACGTGGCTCTCTTCAACAATGAAATGTTTCAAACCAGTTCCAATTGTTCAGTGATGAAGAAAGCCATATACACCCAGGGAGAGGCCTGTGGGAACTGAGTGTGGACCACAACATAGTATTTTCACGCTTTCTGTTGATATTTGCTTGCATTTTGTTTTCCTTCTCAGGTTTTATTTTCCTGTAGATCTGATTTTTCATGTACAGCAAGATAACTGTATAAATATGTATAATCGATTTGTCATATATTTTAGCATAATTATCATGTATTAGACTACCTGACATCTAGGGGAGGAGGTAGGGGGAAGGAGAGAAAAATTTGGAACAGAAGGCTTTGCAAGGGTCAGTGTTGAAAAATTACCCATGCATATGTTTTGCAAATAAAAAGCTTTATTTTTTTTTAAAAAAAGATACAGGAATATCAAAGAGTGTATTTTGTATCAAGTTTATAACATTGGAGGTATATACATAATTTGTCTCTCTGAGCAAAAAAAATGAAGAATTCATAACAAATTCTCTCCACCTGGCCTCTGCAATAACACACCCTTATTTCACTACTGGAGCTGGACTTCAACATTTTTAAACTCACTTGAGCCATAGTTGGTATCCCAAGCTAACCCCTCACTTAAACAAGGAGAATCTTTGTGTTCAGTGTGTTTCTTATAAAGGCACATTTCAGTGTTCTGCTTTTTAATCTACTAAATTCCCTCCATTCTATGGGTATGTTGGTCCCAGATCAGTTATGAGGATCCAAGGAAGAAATAATGTGTTTAGCCAGTGCCTGGCACAGAGCAGATGCTTAATAAATGTTTGTTTCCTTCCCACTTTCCTCAAGGGAAAAGTCTGAAGTTAAGGGGTGAGTGTGAAGAAATAGCACTTTGTAACATTTGTCTGCAGAGAAATTAAGAAGGCAGTTTTTAGTATGTTCTCACCCTGATTGCATGAAGAGTTCATTTCCTTCATGCCCAGGAGTGAAAGCTCTCCTTTTCCCCTGTTCTGTTCTAATTTGTTTGTGACATGACTTTGATAGCTAGGTCATTAATCCATTTGTCCCAGAGTCTTGTGAGATCAGTTTCAGCCATGCTTAGATTTCAAGCATCTGAAGGGCCCATCTTTTACCTCTTTGGATCCTTGGTGCTTAGCAGGGTCTGGCATACAGCGGGCATTTCATCAGTGCTTTGAATTGACTGATCAACTTTTCTACTTCCTTTGTAAAAATTTGAGATCCGCTGCTATTGGGTACTTTTTCTTCACCTTTTTGATTCCATGGACATAACCTAACCACAAAAAAGTTTAGTAGTTACATAGATTCCTCCTTGTGTGTCTTAGTGTCAAGACGCCTAGATATTTGTACCTTCTGTGGTTTTTCTCAATGTAATTTCTCTTCCTATCTCTTCCTGCTAGCTTTTTTGGTCATGTGTACTAATACTGAAGATTTTATGGTTTCTGTGATCTACTTGACTGAAGTTTTTTGTTTTTTTATTTATGTTTTGAATTTAATCTCTAGGATTCTCCAACCAAGCCATCAACCTCATCTGCCAAATGCCATCAATTTGTTTCCTATTAATCTGTGCTTCTTTCCTCATTTTCTTATTTCCATGGCTAGCATTTCCTGATCTCTATCAAAGACAGAGGTGAAAATAGACAATTGTTTTCTTTCTTTTTGATCCTCCCAGAATGGCCTGTCACCTTTCACCAGGATGATCATTAAAGGCACACTTATTCGAGTTTCTTAATATAATTGTGTTATGTTTTGTCAAAACCTTTTCTGCATTTGGGGGTATAACTACTATTTCCATTTTTGTTATTAATATTGTATATTATATTTCTAGTTTTCCTAATAAGGAATAAGCTCTGCATTTCTCTGAGGAATGCAACTTAGACATGGTTTATAATCTTTTAAAAATGGATTGCATTAGCTTCTTATCTAATATTTTATTCATTATTTTTACATCAATATTTTTTTAAAGATATTGCTATAGGATTTTCTCTCTCCCTTGGTTTAGGTGCTAGAACCATATTTGTTTCATAGGAGGAATGTGGTAGGATCCTTTTCTTTTCCTGTTTTTGCAACTTCTGTAATATTTGAATGATACCAAAATACTTGAAACATAAAGATTCATAGAGAGGTAGAATTAAGGGCTGCAAATTTAAAAAAAAAAAACAGAATAGCAACCATCTCCTCACACAAGAAGGCAACAGTAAAAGTGGATGTGGTTAAAAGTAATCACCAGAGAGCCCTCACTTGGTCAGGAACAGGTGCCCTTGGATCAAAGGACAGTGATCACCTCCAAGCCCCCTGTGGTTGATCTCTCCTGGCCTATACTTGTCTCAATTCTGGAAGTAGGTGTCTAGGAGAAGGAGCACAATGGGTTTCTTCAGAATTGTAAGAAAATGTTTGATCATGGAAACTTGCAGAAAAAAGGAAAAGATAAGGGAATCCCAGTAGGACAGAGATGCTGGGATCTGCTCTCTAAGTCTGAAGAACTTCAAAAACCCAATGAAGAGTCAAGGCCTCCTTGACTTGCCCCCAGCCAGAATTGGGGCTGAGTCCAAAGTCCATCCCATAGTTTCACTTCCACCTTGAGTGCTGTAGAGTCTTCCTTAGACACCTAACAGGAGCAGGAAGGAGACTTGGCTCTGGGGAGATAGGTGAGCTCTGGCCTCAGCTCCTATCCAACTTGCTTTGGCATGGTGCATGGTATGGAACTTGGCCCTCCAGCTCATGTCAGCTCCTCCATAGTTTCTGTGTCAACTAGAGAAGGGACTGAGGGGTTTCATCCCCACAGAACTTGGTTTCTCTCCTTGGATGGAACCCTCATTTCTTTAACCACCCACTTTACAAATATCTCCCTTGATCTCCCAATACTTTGGGGTTCTATGATCCCTATTTTACTGATGAAGTCAGAAGTAGGATTTGAACTCAGGTTTCCCTGACTCTATCCATTGCATGATCTAGCTGTCAATAGTAACCTTATGACATCATCCCCAAATCCCCCCTCCCCCACTGGGATCTATCTAAACCATATGAGAGAAAAGGGCTTTGAGGTTTGTCCCTTCTCTGTTGTGAGGACCTTCTCTGCTTTGTGCATCTCCAGAGTAGACAGGTGGCCCAACAATGATTTCCTCCCCTTGAAATGGAGCTGGTTTGCATTTTCAAAATTTTTTTTCCAAAAAGAAGTTATTAATAGAAAAAAAATACTCAAAATTATATTTAAAAGCAATGTTCCTAATGAAATAGTATCAATATTTAACGTGTATATAGCAAATGGCAAAAC
The DNA here is from genome assembly GCA_023553655.1 of Myrmecobius fasciatus. Classification (NCBI taxonomy): domain Eukaryota; kingdom Metazoa; phylum Chordata; class Mammalia; order Dasyuromorphia; family Myrmecobiidae; genus Myrmecobius; species Myrmecobius fasciatus. The sequence continues at coordinate 37,124 of JAJPUD010010594.1, read as the reverse complement.
ATTTATGCACCGAAGGAAAAGTTCAGATAGGAAAGCAATAATAGCTGAGTGACTCAACCTGCTTCTTTTAGACCTAGACACAACTGTCAACAACCATAAAAAAAATAAGAACTTGAATCAATTTTGGAAGAGTTAGATATGATAGTAATGGTAGTTATCAAGTGGGATGAAAAAGTGGTATGCCAGTTTCTCAGCTGTGTGCAGCATCATTAAAAAGTGATATGTCCAAATGTATAAAAACCTCTTAAATATGGGAAAGCAGGAATGTTAAACTCTTCTTTTACTGACCACAACATAATAAAAACAAACCATAGAAATAATAATTTTGTAAAAGAAAATGAGTCAAGTATTTTAATATAATTAACATGTAGTGGACTTCCTGCCATCTAGGGGAGGGGAAGGGACTAGGGGGGAAAATTTGTAATGGAAAGCTTTGTAAGGATCCATGTTGAGGAACTACCCATACATACATTATGTAAATTAAAAGCTTTAAATAGAAAGAAAGAAAGAAAGAAAGAAAGAAAGAAAGAAAGAAAGAAAGAAAGAAAGAAAGAAAGAAAGAAAGAAAGAAAGAAAGAAAGAAAG
>JAJPUD010010594.1:21852-36139 GCA_023553655.1 Myrmecobius fasciatus | reverse complement strand
ACTAACTGTGTGACCTTGGGCAAGTAACTTAAACCCAATTGCCTCACAAAAAAAGAAAGAAAGAAAGAAAGAAAGAAAGAAAGAAAGAAAGAAAGAAAGAAAGAAAGAAAGAAAGAAAGAAAGAAAGAAAGAAAGGAAGGAAGGAAGGAAGGAAGGAAGGAAGGAAGGAAGGAAGGAAGGAAGGAAGGAAGGAAGGAAGAAAAAGGGAAAGAAAAGAAAAAGAAAAAGAAAATGACAATAACAATGATGAGATGACATGCTGAAACTTTAAGGATGAACCCAAAATGGTCCTTAAGGAAATATGCAAATCTCTAAATGCTTTCATTTAGAAATAAGAGAATTAACATGTTGATTAATTGACTTATAACTAGAAATTTAAAAAGCAACATTTTAAAAGCCCCAACTAAACTCTAAAATAGAAATTTTGAAAATCAAAATAAAATTTTGAATAAAAAATACACTGAAATAATTAATAAAATCAGTTTTCGAATAAAGGGAAAAAACAGGCAAAAAAAATCTGAAAAAAATGCAAATCAAATTGCCAACATTAAAAATGAAAGAAAATTAATAGTTGAAGAGTAAGTCATGGAAATTATTAGACACTATATTGGCCAGCAAAATTCATTATAAGCTAGATGAATAATTATTTTTAAAAATTCAAAATACTTAAAATAAGAAATAGGCTTTTAATAAGTTTTTTTAAAAAAGAACTTAAGGACCAAAAAACAAAAACTCCTAGGGCAAAAAATATTTTTTTTAAACAAGAGAAAGTTAATGTACAAGTGAATCCTGTCAAACATCAAGTTGATTTTAAAATTCTCTCCTTGATGTTTTCATATTCCTTTTTTATTGTTTTATTATTTTATTTTTTCTTACTTATAAAAAATAATTTTTACCATTTGCTTTTAAAACTCTGAGTTCCAGATGCTCTCCTTTACTTCCTCCCCACCCCCAATGAAAATGCAAACCATTCAACATATATGTCATGCAAAACATTTCTCTAAAAGTCAGTGAAAGAAAACATAGACACCTCCTCCCAAAACAAAAACAAACAAACAAACAAACAAAAAAAAAAAACTTCAAGGGAAAAAAAAAAGTATACTTCAGTCTACATTCGGACACCATCAAATCTTTCTCTGGGTATGGGAAGAATTTTTCATCCTCTATTTTTCAGTTATCTTGGATCAGTGCCTCTGAGAAGAGCTGAGTCCTTCACAGCTGATCAGCTTATACTATTGTTGTTACTTTGTATCCAGCACTTGTTACTTTGAGCTCAGTTTTTGTCCTGCTCATCATTTCTTACAACACAATAATATTCCACCACAATTACATACCACCATTTTTTTAGCCATTCCCCAATTAATGGGCATCCCCCAATTTTCAATTCTTCAAAGTCAATTTTTGCAGGTAGATGACTTTCTTTTAACATTTTGTCTTTGTTCTGGTGTTTCTTGTCTCATTGAATCATTTGCTCCATTTTGTTTTTCACTCTTACTCTAGTAGTCCTTGGTCCAAGCTATTATTGCTGTTACTATTTGATTAGTTGTATTTGGGTTTGTTTTTTGTATCTGGTTGTTTTATGGTATGAGTACTTGGATATTCTGAGTTTGCTTCTTTGCTTTTTCTTACTCCATAGTTTTTTTCCCTTTATTGCATAAGGAGTTTTCATTGGTTTCTTCATTTTCCCCCACCTTAGTTCCTAGCCTAAGAGGTTCTGGCCCCTCCAACTCCTGGGTGGATTGCCAAGGCTGTCCTACGGATGGAGCTGCTTCCCACTAGAGTTATGAGTGACTTTACATCCATGGCCTTGGTACAGAGGGCTAGGTTCAGAGTTTACCCTCTGTCTCATCTTTGGCAATATCCAAGCCTAGTTGAAGCAGGGAGAAGCATCTTTGATGACAATGGGAAATGGTGGCCTCCTGCTGGCTAGACTTGGGAGCTGCCATCAGCCCTCTTTTTCTTTATACAGTCCCTTAGTAGAGCTGAGTCTCCCAACTCTTGGGCCCCCACATGCCCAATATGCTTTGGCCTTTGGTCCCTTGACTCATTCCTAATTAGAACCTCCATAAGTGTCCTTGTGTTGTTATGGATTGGACTTCTTATTTTCCTTGAATCTCTTTCACTTGGTACTCACTTTCAGTTTTTCTGGGGGGTGATTCTTGTAAAGCTGAGCTTGTTTGGAACCTTCCATGGCTCCTCCCAGTGAGAAGGAGGGGTAGCACCTCAGAGGCCAGAGGCAAGAGTCCCAGGGAACAGTGAGTGACCCCCAGATAGGGGAGCCCTTGACAACAGGGTCTCCTCCCCAAAAAGCAAGTGGGTGAACCTTGGTCACCAGAGGGTGCTCTCAGCCTTCATTTGAGTCAAGTTGTTGGCTTTGCAGTTGGCCTTCACGGGGTTGTCTTCCTGTGTATTGGTTGTTGTTGTTGTTGTTGTTGTTGTTGTTACTTCTGTTTTTTCTTCCACAGTTGCTGGTTTCCATCCTATTTGTTGTTCCTTACATCACAGTCATGTTCCATGACCTGCCTAGATTCTAATTTGTTCAGCAGCTTTTGCCCCTGCAGATAATTCTTCTGTGACTGCTTTGACTTTTCCATCTCTTTCCCTTCTGTCACTGATCTTCCAAGGGATGTGCCCAGAAGAAGGTTTCCTGGGTCAGAGGAACTCTGAGACCTTTCCAGCAGCACCTGGACAGGCTGCTAGTGGAATGGTCCTCCTGCAGAGCTGCTCTTCCTGACTGAGGGTGAGGATAATAATTATCCAAAGAGTGTTCTTCATGTGACAGATATCATGCTGAGCATTCTGGGAAGTGGATGCTGTCCCTGATGAGAACACTGGAACAAGCAATGGGTAAGCTACTTGGCCAAGGCCATGCAGCCAGAAAGTATCAATCTTCCTCACTCCAGGTCCTGCTCAGTACTACCTAAGCGCCTGGAATTGGAGGGGTGGGAGCTTGAGGTTGTTTTCATTCTCTTTCTCTTCTTAAAGCTCATGAACATTTTTTTTTCTTCTGAGAAGAATTTTACTGCTTCACTGGTGGGAAATTATTCTCTGAATTGTTTGATGCACATTTTTCCCCAATAGATAATTTCTCTCATTATAGCTGCATTTTATTCATGTAAGAGATTTTAAATTTAAATATATTATATACAAAATTGTCTGCTGATCTGTTATGAATTCTAATCTAAGTCCACTTATGAATTTTCTGCCTCTTAATTATGGAAGATAGGGCCTTTTCTTTTCCTCAAATTTTTAAAAGAAATGGACAAGAGCTTTTATTCCTTGATTGTTTGATCCTTTTATAATATATAGTATTGATCAAAATCTATTCTTGGCCAAAATGTTTTCTCATTTTCCCAGCAATTCCTGTTGAATAAGGACTTTTCCCCTAGGAGTTTGTTATCTTGGGTTCATTAAATGCTATCTTATATTCTACTGATTAATAATTTTTTCCATCAGTACAGTTACTCTTGATGATTATTACTTTTTAATGTATCTTCTCAATCCCTCTTATTTCCAGAATGAATCTCGTTTTTATCCCCCATGTCACCCCCTCCTTTTCCCTCTCTCTCTTCTTTCCTCCCTCCCTCTCTCTTCTACTTTACTCTCTCCCTCTTTCTCTCTCTGTCCTCTACTTCCCCCCTCCTCCTCTTTTCTCTCTTCACCCCAGTTGATTCTTCAGGCCGCCCTCTGTGTTCTCAGCAGTATACCTCTTAGGTCAAGGCCACTCACCACAAGCTATCTCTTCTTCCCATTTGCATATCTAACATTCTCCACCATGATCTCCTCCTTTATTCCACTCACCTCCTCACCAAGGCCAAACTTTCTGCAGGTATCCTTGATCCCATCCTCTCCTGTCTTTTCCAACAGATTGCTTTACCCTTCACCTCCCCTCACTTCTTCTCCAGTCTTCAGTCTCCCCTTATCTGCTAGTTACTCCTCAATTCTTAGAAAACCCTCATGATCTGGCCATCTCCTCCAGCTGTTGGCCTGTATCTCTCCTCCCCTTCTCATCCAACATGGGAAAGCTATTTCTATTTCTCTTCCTCTCTTCTAAACCCTCCAGGACCTGGCTTCCACAGAAAGTGTTCTCTCCAGAATCCTTGCTCTGCATCTCTCTGCAGCTTTGGGATAGGGGGTCACTTGTCTTCCTGGATAGTATTTGCTCTTCTCTCTGGATTTTCAGGCAAATGTTCTTTCCTTTCTCTAACCCTTCCATCCCGGTTAACTAGCACAGGTCTTCATCCAAAGTATTAACTTTCAGTTTCCCTTCAGTCTCTGTCCTGGGCTCTCTTCTCATTTCAACCTCCTATCACCCCTTTGGTGACCTCATTAGTTTCAATTAGTCTTCAATGACCATTTCTTTCAGGGGACTTTCAGATCTCAGATGCACATATTCTTCTCTTGGCCATGGCCTGTTGACCATTTATTTATGGGAGAACAGCTTTTAGTTGTCTACATTTGGGTCAGCTCTCTGCATAGAAAAATCAAAATTTTATAAGAGCTCTTCTTCTATAGCTTAAAAAATGCTAATTAATATAAAATAATTTGCATCTCTACCTTTTTCATTAGTTACTCAAAAGATTAGAGATTTTTTTTTTCATGAGGAATCTTTTTGGCCATTGGATTAGTATATAACATGAAATCTATAGAGTAATTCAGAACATCATCTTTTTATTTAATTTAACTTAATTTTTAAAATTTATATGTGTACATTCATTTTTAATATGTTCCCATATCCGTCATGTTGGAGAAGAAAAATCAGAACAAAGGGAAAAACTACAAGAAAAAAAAGCCAAAAGGAAAGGGGAAAATAGTATACTTTGATCTGCATTTAGTCTCCATAGTTCTCTCTCTGGATGCAGATGGCATTTTCCATCCAAAATTTCTTTGGGATTGCCTTGGATCACTGAACTGCTGAGAAAAGCTAAATCAATTAGTTGGTGTATCTTGCTGTTGCTGTGTATTTGTTGTACAATATGTTTTCCTGATTCTGTTCATTTTACTTAGCCTCAGTTCATGTAAGTCTCTCCAGGACTTTCTGAAATCATCCTGTTGATCATTTCTTATAGAACAATATTCAATTACATTTATATACATATATATGTGTATGTGTATATATATAGATATTACAATTAAATACCATAACTTATTCAACCATTCTCCAAATGATGGGCATCCACTAAGGGAAACTTCACTTAAATCTAAACACGAGGACACTGGACTCAAATATATGACCAACAGGCATTTTCTTCTTTTTGCACATAAAATATACATTTTTGTTCTTTAAAAGGGTTCTGCCTTCTCTTGATCAGTCCAACATCTCACTTACAATGCCAACTAGCACAATGCCATTAAGTTCAAAAGAAAATCTGTTTAATTTCATACAAAAGTTCAGCCCAGGATGCAGCAAGAAACCTTGGTGGGCCTTTTAAGGCTACAATCTTTCCCAGGTCTCTGTTTGAGGCAACACCTAGTCAATGACCAAAGGCTAGGTAAGAATTGAGACCAAAGATGGCCCAGTTTGCTTTCACAAAATCCATCTGGGAGAAGAAGAACTTGGGAGTTTCTCCTCAGAGATAGCATCTCTCACGCACTAGGTTAGCATGATGACAGGATCAGATAGGAAATCCTCATTTGGATTGTTCCAGCCCTAGCTGCCTTGCTCCTAAACACCTTTCTGCTCTCCCCCTCACAATCTCTGATCCAGTGATAAGGGTCTCCTTGTTCCACAAACAAGACCCTCCCTCTGTTGGCTCCCAGTATTTTCTCTGCTGCTCTCCCATGCTTGGAGTCTTCTCCCTCTTCGTATCCAGCTCCTGGCTTCCTTCCAGCTCCATCTAAGATCTTACCTCCCACAGACAACACTGTCCCGGCCCCTCTTAATTCCCTGGGCTTTCTCTCTCTTAGCAATCTCTTATTTATCCTGTCTTGCCTGTGTGTTTGCTTATTGTGTCCCCCATTGTTAGACGGTGAACTTCTCAAGGGCAGGAACTACCTTTGACCTTTTTTGGCATCCTCAGCTTAGCACAATGCCTGCCGTGGAACAAATGCTTTAAGATGCCTGGTGACTCTCCAACCCCATAATGCAGTAATTCCCTGCCTACACACCGTGGTCCAGCTATGCTGTTCCTCACGTGTGACACCCTCCCCCAACTCCAAGCTCTCCTCACTCCCACCTCTTGGAATCCCATGTCTCCTATGGGACCAAGCCTTTCAGCATAAAGACTTTCCTCGTTTCTTGGGCCGCCCCTACTCTGCCCTCCAAACAGACTTCTGTGATGGTAAATTAGGCCAGTTTTTGCCTCAGTTCTTACCCAGCCCTTAGTCACTGAATGGGCACGGCCTTAACCAAACGGAGGCCTGGGAGGGACCTTTATTAAGAACAGTCAAGGGCATCCCCTGCATCAGAGCCATTTCTGGTCCTCTTGACTTTGGTTCTGCCACTGGACTTCGATGGATGACTATCTGGGCAACTCTGCCTTCCTAAAATCCAGTTCCCTGCCAGTTCAAGACGTCACCTCCTGATGCCATCGGAACTCTCTGCTCACACACTGCTGCCAGGGCTAAGAGCGCCGGAAAAGAGAGGGAAAGGCCCCTTAAGTACAAAAACTCGACCAGCCCTTTCCGTAGGAGTCAGGGTTGGGGCGCCCCCTACTGGGGTTCAGGCTGGCCAGACTGGCACCAAACGCCCGGCGGCCGCCGACAAAACAGAAAACTGATGAGGGGGAGGATACAAAGTATCCAGATTAACCTGAGAACGAGGCTGCGGCTACAACCCAGAGTCAGAAACCTAAAGCGACCAGGAACAGATCGGAACAATCCGGGCTAGGGACGGGACAAGGGACGGACGAGGGAATTGCGGGATTTATACTGCACGGGTGGAAATCCTAGGAAAAGGAGGCCACTCCGAATCACAGGCTAAAGAGGGCAGCAAAGAGGCACTCCCGAGTGCCATGGACGTCTTGGGGCGCATCACGCGCGCCCCTCCCCTTTACCGGCCCGGGAGACCTCCAGGGAAGTGGGAGGAGGTGGAGCCGGAATTAGAAATAGGGAGGGCACTCGTCCGCGGCGCCGCCCCTCTCGGCCACCCGGAAGTGGCCGTGGAACCGCGCCTCCAGTTTGGAGTCCTCCGGCTCGAGACAGCCCGGGTCACAGCCGGCGCCCGAGAGGGCGGGGGCGGGGGGGAGGAGGAGGAGGAAAAGGAGAACTTCTGTCTAACCCCGCCCCCACTCCTGTACTTCCTCTCCCCTTCGATTCCCTGCTTTAGTGTTTTGGTCCTAGCTGGCGCCTAATTAGTGCTTAAACCGATTCTAGAAGCAAGTAGGCAGAGTGGAAGAGGCTGAGGACCTACTGGGATCGTCCCTCTTGCCCCCCGCCCCCTGCACTGCAAGTTCTCCGTCTGCCCCCAAGACGCGGACTTTCCCACGTGGGACACCTCTTGGTCAGGGCCCTGCAGACTTGGGAGCCTTCCCCTGCCCTCGGGGAGTGTACCTTCCACCTGTGGGGCGAGGGAGCGGCCTCCAGACGATTTGCGGGGTACCCAGCCCGAGCCAAGAGTTGGGGGGGAAGGTAGATGGGATGCTGGTCTCCTCAGCTCAGTCCTTCTGACCGGCTTCCGTACTTGTGCAGGGGAGATGTTCGCTCGCTGCGCTTGTACGAAGGGGCTGGTGGCTAGCCCAAGTTCCATCCTGGCTCCCGGGGCTCGCTTTTCCAAAAGGAGACTGCTTCTCGGATGGGCGTGGGCCCCCCAGAGTCAGCCCCAGAACTCTCTGGCCTCAGCAGGGGAGGGAAACTTCACCCAGGCTGCACCGGAGTGCAATCAGGGACAAAGTGAGCGCTGGGAAGAGCAGCCGGGGGGAGACCTGGGCTTTTGGCAGGAGAGGTAAGGCTGGGGAACTGAAGCGAGGGGGCAGCCGGGAGGGAAGAGATCCGGGAGAGGGCTGGGTCCCAGAAACCCAGAGAGGCGAGATGTCCGAGGGATATAAAGTCCTGAAGAAGTCAGGAAGGACAGAAATGGGAAAAGGCCACTGGATTTAGTGGGAAAGAAAGTGCCCCTGACGCCCTGAGAGGAGAGATGGAAATCTCTCCTAGAGGACAGAAAGAGGGAAAACGGGAGGGAGACAGGTGTAGTCCATAGGAAACAATTGGGAAACTGGCTCTGGGTGGATAGATGGACCGATGGGTGGTTGGATGAACAGGTGAGTAGGTGGATAGATTGAGGAGTGGGTGGATGGATGGATGGATCAGTGGGTGGTTGGACAGGTGGGTAGGTGGGTGGGTGGATGGCTCAGTAGGAGTTGGTTGGATAAGTGGATGGATGGGCAATGGATAGATAGAGCTCAGGCCTGGATTTATTTTAGGTTGGCAGATCAACTGCTGCCCCTCTGGAGACTGAACTATGATGAACAGCTAAAGGTGGGGGTCTGACTCTTGGGTAAGAACTAGGAGGACAGTAAAATATTCTAGGCAGGGGAGAGCCAGTCCTCTGGGATCCGTAGGAAGAGCCTTCTTTGTTCCCTGACTCAGAAGCCACAGGAGGCCCTGAGCTGACCCTGGGTCTCTGTGCTCCTTCCGCTGACGTAGTCTGTTCTTTCCTTGATTATTTTGTGTGGTTCCATTTCCCTGGAATCCCAGGCCTGGGTCCTGGCCTCTGGCTCCCTGCATGGCTTCAGAATTCTCCCTGGGGTGGGGGTGGGGCAGCTGAAGAGGAATGGACCTGTGATCTCTTCCGTGTACCTGCATAATTTGTAGCTGGCATATGGGCCCACTGCAGATGGTGAGCAGGGAGCACGGGTGCAGTCACTGGGACAGAGAGGTCTTTCCCAAGTGTAGTCTTTTTTTTAGAGACAACCTGGCTGAGGTTTGCCACTTTTCTAACCCAGTGGTCTCTTCCAGTTGCCTCAGTTGACCCCCCTCTCTGCTCCTACCCTAAGATGTGGGCGTGACCATGGCCCTTGTTGGGCAGCCCCCTTCTCCCAGTGGGCATTCAGTCCTCCCCTGATTTTGTCACAGCTCTGGAAGTTAGCCTTCTGGGGAGGGGACCTGCCATCTCTGTCCCTTGTCAGGATGAGCCCCCACACTGAAGCTTGTGGTGAGGGCCTATGTGTCAGTTCACATGTCCCTCTGCCATCACCCCAATCCCTGGCATTTCCAGGGATCAGGGCGGCCTCTTGCAGAGGGCAGCCCCAGAGAGAAGGGATCCCAGTGGCTTTGGAGGATGAGAGGAGGGCCGGTTCACAAAATCAAAGGCCAGTGGAGGGAGACGGGGCACCAGGCTCAGGCCAGGGAACGCAGCTCGGCGGGCAGCCGAAGGCTGCTGGAGGGCCCAGGGAGAGTTCCATGTCTCTGCCTGCCGCAGGTCAAGTTTGAAGTGACAAAGAAGACTTTGGAGCAGCTACAGGGTCGCCTCCACAAGCTGGGTGCCACAGTGGCAGAGGCCCAAGGGCTGGGTGACCTCCTCCAGCCTTTCGTCCCATCAGTAAGTTCCTTCTTTCCACTATGAGACCCAGCCAGTAGCCTCGGGGGGCTGACCTTTGGTGTGGCCCCTCCAGGCCTGTTCCCTGTGGGGATCTGAGGTTCATCCCTTCCTGTCCTGAGGGTAACGGATAGCCCCTTTTAACCTGCCAATCTTCTCCCTTCCTCTCTTCTCCCTCTCTCCAGCCTGTCATTGATGGGTACAGAAACAAATCTGTCTTCTCTGTAAGCCGGGGCCCAGACGGCCATCCAAAGACTGTGGGGTTCTTCCTGAGATCCCCCGGAGGTGAGTCTGGGGGGGCAGATGTGCCAAAGATCCGAGGGACAGGGAAGGATCTGAGAGACAAGGCACACCTGTGGAGGCTAGGGAATCCCCTGGCTCTGCTTAACTCAGGCCACTTTCAGATCTGCCATTGGGCACAAACAGCTAAGGAGATGAGGAAGGGCTTCCTGTAGGAGGAAGGACTTCCTGTGGGAGGCGGCCCCTGATGGAGCCTACTAGAAACTCCAGGGGCACAGTTGGTGCAGGCAAGAGCAAGCCGACCATTGCTGTGCTTGTGGCTTGCTAGCCCCACAGAGCGAGCTCCAGCACAGGAGCCACTGGCTTCAGGAAGAGCCTGCTGGGCCCATCTGGCAGGGAGTCCCCTTCCCTGAAAACCACCCCCACCCTCCCCCCACCCCCGTAAGTGGTCTGGTGAGCCTAACCCTGCCTCAATGCACAACCCACCCACAGCTGGCAATTCGGCCCCGGGACCAAACAGAACCAGGGGAACCCACTTGTGGCTAAGTCCCCCTGAGGCTTCTCTAACCAGCCCTCTCCCCAGCCCTGCAGCTTCTCTCCACTGGGGAACACTCAAGGCCTGCCCTCCCCTCAGGCCTGAGCATGTCCCTCACCCCAGGTGGGGCTGGACCAGGACCAGGGACAGTTCCAATATTTGGAGGGCCCCAGGGCCTTCACCGGCGGCTTGTTGGGGTCTTCCAGAGCATCTGCCCCTTCCTGCCCCGGTGGGCTTGGGACCACTGGATCCTGTTTCCAGAAGGCCAAGTAATTCTTCGTCCTTCCTTAGGGAAGAAGATGTTCTGTGTACCGGCTGGCCGTATGAGAGCTCTTCCTGCCAAGCACCGCCAGGTGGCCCAGGTAAGAAGGGCCCAGGGCAGCTCCAGAACAGCCAGGCCTTCTGCCTCCGGAGCCATCCAGCTCCCTGTGACAAAGCTTGGGTCAGCAGAGCCCACTGGCTTCTTGGATGTGGCCCCTTGGTGCCCAGGACGTACTGAATCTGGGTCAGAGATGCTAACCTCCAGGTGCATGGAGGGGAAGATTGGTAGAGGCCCTAGACAGCCACAGGAAGGAAGTTTCCCTCCATTCGGTGCTTCCCAGCCTTGGCAGGAGAGGAGGCGGGCATTGCCAGACATGCCAGTGAGTGGGTCTGTTGTGAAACTGTTGCTGGGGCCCAAGGCTGGGTTCAACCCAGGGCTTCCCGGCTCTCCAGAGAGAGTCGCCACCCAGACTCCACCTGAAGTCAAACATAAACCTGGGCAGGGGCACTGGGCCTCAGTTTCCCCTCTGTAAAACAAGGGGGGCTGGAGCCGCTCTCTCTGGTTTCCTAGTGTTACGAGGCATTTCTGCGACAGACTCCCCCTGAGCCCAGCCTGGACACTCACCAGCTTGGGCCCTGGCGCCGGCTTAGAGTGCGGACCAGCCGCCAAGGCCACACGATGGCCATCCTCACTTTCCACACCCAGGGACTAAGTCAGGTAAGCAGTCCACCCTAGCCCCCAGCCTGGCGGTCAGTTTGGTGGTCTCCTGCCTCGGGGCATCCCTCCCCAGCTGCTCATTTTGGGTCTGAGCAGGAGACCGTCTGTGCGCAGAAGGAAAGAGCCAAGGAATTCTTCATGTCGGGACAGGGGTCTGCGTGCGAACTGACCTCCCTTTACCTGAAAGAGGGGTGAGTCTGGCAGGGTCCAGGACGTGGGCTGTTCCCTGGGCCCCTGAAGATGCCCTCCTCATGGGCTGCCCCATCTCCATCCCCAGGGTCATGCCCAGCCACTACCAGCTCCTGGCAGGGGAAGCCCACATGTTCGAGGATGTCCTTGACTTGAAACTTCGAATCTCTCCAGCAGCTTTTTTCCCCCCAAACACAGGGGCCACTGAGGCCCTCATCCAGGTTGTGGCAGAGTTGGGCGGGGTGGACCAGAGCACCCTTGTCCTCGACCTTAGCCATGGCACAGGTCAGTGGCTACTCGCCCTGTGGGCAGCAGGGGGTGGGAAGGAGTCGTGTGGCCTCCCTCCTTGATCCTTGGACTCTCCTGTGTACAGGGGCCACGGGCCTCTCCCTGGCTCAGCGGGCAGCCCAGGTGCTCAGCGTGCGGCCGGCAGGGCAGGCCATGGAGGATGCCCGGTGGAGCGCGACCTTCAGTGGTATGGCACCGGGTCTCCCCTCCAGGGTGGGGAGGCAGCAGGGTGGAAGAGCCAATGGCCACCAGCACCCGAGTCATCCCACCCCACTTGCAGGGTCCGGGGTCAGAGGGTCCCCGAAGGGAGCAGCCATCTTGATTTGCTCTCACCTCCGGCCAAGATTGAGAATTTCTTTCTCTTCTTTGTGCATGTGAGGAGGGGGAAGGTTAGGGTCTGTGGGCCAAGCCCTCACTGGACACCTTCACATGACCCGCTGGGGCCAAGCAGGGTGACCCAAGGAGGGCGAGGGGGCCGTTCCACTCAGGGTGGGGTCTTCCTCCTGCAGACATCACCAACTGGCGATGCCGGCAGCTCGGGGTGCAGAAGGCCATGGCCCGCCTCAGGAAGGGTCAAGGGGATGGCAAGGCGCTGGTGGTGCTGGTGGCCCCGGCGGACACTGGCCTGTGTAAGTGGGGACCCCGAACACCTCCCCCAGGTTGAGGGTTCCCGAGGTTCCCCTTGCAGGCCTCACACTGAGCTTCGTCCCCGTTACTGCCCTCAGCTCCCAAGGTCATTGGTGCCATCCGGGGCTGCCCAGCCATCCAGAGGCTAGTGTTTGTGTCCAGCCGGCCCCACAGGGAAGACATGGAGACCTTGGTGCAGTGAGTGAGGGAGGCTGGGGCGCGGGAGGGGTCCCAGAGGGGCCTCTGGGCTGACCCAGGCTCTCTTGTGTCTGCAGGCTCTGCTGCCCGGTTCCCCCCGGCCAGGACCTCCAAGGAGAGCCCTTCAGGCTGAGCCACGCTGTGCCTGTGGACGTGGCCCCCCACACCCTGTCCTCCCAGCTGGTGCTGGCCCTGACCCGCTGACCCCCCACGGAGCTCCCCGGGCCCCTGGTTCCAAGGCCACCTCAATAAATAATTGTGGACGCAGCGGTTCTCCTGGTGTGATATCCAGGCTGGGGCAAGGAGGGGGTGGGGAAATGGGAGGGGTAGGAGCCCTGGGTTCGAGGTCCTGCTTCTGAGCCCGCTGGCCCTGACCTGTGCTGGGAGGTCCTAAGATAGGGAGGGGGAGGTGCTTCCCAATCTCTCTGGAGCTCTTTAGAATCACCCTGCCCCCCATTTTACAGAAGAGGAAACTGAGGCACAAGGGTTGAGGGGAGCCACAGGGGCCACCGCAGCTCTTCTTCGTTTCCCGGAGGAGGAGTTAGGTCCGGTGCTCTCAGCTGAGGAGGAGTGCGGCCACGGCCCGGCAGCCAGCGCCGCTCCCCCACCCCCCGCCCACCTCCCTCCACGCCACAGCCAGGCAGCCTGGAGCGCCCGGCAGTGCGCTCAGTGGCTGGAGAAACCCTGCCCCTCTTCCCACCCCCGCTGCTCCACGTGACCCTGGCTCCGCCTCCCTGTCCCGCTAGCGGGTCTGGAACCATTGAGATGAAAGGCCTCCGGATATCCTAGAGCGCCCCCAGAAAACACTCTAGCGAGTCCACGTGACCTTGCACTCTCCTACCAGAACCACCGAGATGAAGAGGCCTCCGGGCTACCTAGAGCAGCTCCGGAAGTGCGCTTGACAGAGGGGAGGGAGTGAGGGGGGGCGGAGTAGCGGTTCAGACCCACGAGTGAACGGGGACACTTCCTGTCTGTACCCCTTGTTGGGTGCACGTGGTTCGTGGGCGCACGTCCCGAGTGAATCCAGCGACGGCCGTGAGTTCAAGCCCCGGCGCAGGTCCGGGGTTGATAATCCCCATCCCCCACGGCTGTCAGAAGGAGTTGTCAAGCGGCGCTTCCTCCCGCGTGGGTTTCCTCCTCTCCCCCAGGGCCCTCCACGCTTGAGGGTGACCTGTGGGAGGAGGGACATCAGCTGGATCTTTTCCCGTGGGCCTCTTCCCCCTTCTTGGTGAATGTCCTGTCTTCTTCGTGGGTGGATCCCTGGTGAGGAGACCCTCCACCAAACCATTTCTAGGGGTGGGGGGGGGTGGGGAAGAGTCAGTGGTGCTTCCTCCCGTGGGGTCTCCCATCTCTTCGTGGGAGCCCTTTTCTCCACGAGTCTTTGGTGCCTTTCCCTCTTGTGTCCGCGTCTCTCCCCGGAGTTGGGGTCTCCACATCAGGAGGAGGAGGAACATCGGGATGGCGGCCACGGGGGCCTCCCGACCCCGACAGGTGAGACCCCTGCCCCTCGGAGGTCATCGCGGGGGCGGGGAGAAAGAGCCCCCGGGGCAGCTCTGGAAGTTTTGGGGTGTCTCTGGATAGGTCAGCTTAAGGGAGGGGCCGACCCTGTCCGGTCTCTTTCCCCTTCCCCTCTCTCCTTCCATCTTCTCCCCTTTTTCTCTTTTCCTCCTCCCGTTTCCTTTTACCCCTTTTCACTTTACCTTCCCCTTCCTCTGCATCTTCTTCCCTCTTTCTTTTTGCCTCTTCCTCTCTCTTC
>JAJPUD010010594.1:0-21842 GCA_023553655.1 Myrmecobius fasciatus | reverse complement strand
CCTCTGCATCTTCTTCCCTCTTTCTTTTTGCCTCTTCCTCTCTCTTCCCCTCTTCCTTTTTCTCTCTTCCTCTCTCCTCCCGCCTTCTCCTTCCCCTTCTTCCTCTCTCCTCCCCTCCCCCTGCATCTTCCTCTCTCCTCCCCTCCCCCTGCATCTTCCTCCTTTTCCCCCACCGCCATCCCAAGACTGTGCTCTGATGTGGTCTGTCCACAGGTCTGGAGCCCCACTCCAAAGATGCTGACCCTGATGGAGCAGCCAGCCCCAAGGACCCTCTTCTTCCCCTCTGTGAAAGTCGAGCCAGAAGGGGTGACCCAGGATCTGCTGCCCAGGGGAGAGAAAGGTGAGAGGGGCCAGTCATGTTTGAGCTCTTATTATTTCACCCAATTCATAATTCAGGAAAGCTGAGCCTTAAACCTCGCACTTCTAAGCAGGGATAATTACCTTTTGGCCCTTTGCAGTGAGGAGGGTAGTCACTGGGCTCCTGGTCCAGCTGTTTTTCTCTTTTTTTGCTAAGCTTGAGTTATCTCTAGTCATGACTCAGTTTCCCACAAGTGTCCAACAAGCACAACCTCTGTCTTGCCTCTGCTGACAATAGAAGAAGCAGTTGAGGTTCACAGAGAGGAGGACGTTTGTCTTTAAGGCAGGGGTACAAGGGAGGTGGGAAAGACTTCATACTTATTTTCACCAAACTTTAACAGAAAGTCAGCATTTCCTTCTAATATAATTTTTTTTTAACTTTTTAAGATATGACATTTTTAAAAGTTTTAAAATTTATAATTCTTCCCTTCAAAAAAAGGGGTTCCTTGACTTCACCAGACTGACAAAAACATCTAGAGTAGTTTTGCACAAGGGAGATTAGCAAGGAAACATTTTAACATTGGCCTAAGTAAATACAAGAAATAACCTTTACTTTTTTGGAGATAACCATTTTGGGGGGTTTTTTAATTTATTATAAACATTTTTAAAAATGTTTTTCTGTCTTTTACTACCACTTCCCCCCTCCATTTCTACCCTGCAACACAACACAACACACACACACACACACACACACACACTGTAGGCAGCTGCATAGACATTAGCCATTTCTGCCTTTTTGAGTGGTCTTTTACTTTCCTCTTAGTTGACTATTGTCTTGCATTACAGGCCCTTTTAAGAAACATTAAATAAATAAATAATTTTTTTCCTACTTGACTATTCCCCTTCTTCCCCTAAAGGTATTATCATTCAATCAGTGAACATTGGTTGGCTTGATTCATAGTTACGTTTTTCCATTGCATGTAATAAGATGTTACCAGTTTTGTCTTTGGGGCTTGCTTCTATCCTACGCTTGGTTAAGAATGCACCACCACCCTCCATGGCTGTGAATAGGGTTTTGTGGTCCAATGACCAATTTTTAATTGATACCGAAATATGGTGTAAAATAATGGTCTAAACTTAATTTTCTGCCAGTGGGTTCTATTTTTTTTTTTTTTTTTTTTTGAATCTCCTTTGTCTTGATGGGGAGTGGTCCAAATGTTGGAAGACCTAAGTTCTTGTCTGGCTTTAGATTCTTTATCTCAGACACCGTGCAAGTCACCTAGTCTCTCTCAACCTGGGTTTCTCATCTGTAAAATAGGATTGTTGTGAAGAAGATCAAATGAGAATATATTCATAAAGTCCTGTATAAGAGCTAGCTATTCAAAGGTAGCAGTAGTAATAGCAATAATAATAGTAGTAGTAGTAGTAGTCTCTTTTCTATTTGTTAGCCACTGCCACCTGGTTGGGATGATTGCTTATAGACTAAAAATGCTATTTATTGCCACTTCATTCCTATCTTTCTTCATTATTTCCCCAGATAATGAAAATATTTTATTTTTCCAAAAAGAATATTAAGTATTTTTTTTTCTCACTTTGCAAAGTGTTACTTTGGGAGATTTTTTGATACAGCACTAAATTAATATATTAACTTCAGTGTCACAGCCATGATTATCACTGCCCAGCCATGAGCACTGAATTTTTTTTTTCCAATTATTGGGGTTGTCTTATTTCACAATCCCTTTGAATTACATTCATCAATATTGAATGAATTTTAACTCAAGTTTTTTTTGTAGTTTTTTTAAGTGGGATTTCCTTTTTTATTATTAGTTTAAACTTTTTATAGAGAAGTTTATTTTTGTGTTTATTTCATCATCTAAAACTGTATTAAAGCTCTTGTTTCCATTAGTTTCTCTAATGACAACCCAAAACTTTAAAATCATTTCAGATAGGAGTAGTTTGTATATTCACCAATCTGTAGACTTTGAATTGTTTTGTCATTTCTATTGCCAGTATTTCTAGAACTATTTCCAGGCTTGGGAGTAGGGGAACATCTTTCCTTTACTATTATATTTAATAGGAAAACTTTTAGGTTTTCTTTACTGCATAAATTATAGCTTTTGGTTTTGAATGTTTTTATTCTTAATAATGTTGGTTGTTTTCTTAATGGTGAACCATCCTTGCATTCCAGGTATAAATCCGGCTTGGTAATAGAAAATGATTTTTTTAAATTATTAAATTGCTGTAATCCTTTAGCCAAGATTTCATTTAATTTCTTCTTAAAAATATGTTCATTAATAATATTGGCTATAATTCTCTCTTTGCTTTATCCTTTGCTAGTTGAGGTAGTAGAATTATATTTTCCTCATCAAACAAGTTTGGTGTAAAGTGTTTTCTCAACTTTTGAGAATAACTTGAATAGAATAATTAAAATGATTTAAAATTTGGTTGTGTTTTCCAGTCCATCTGAACAAAGAGTTTTGGTAATTCTTTTACAGCTAGTTCTCTTTCCTTTTCTATGATTGGCATCTATAAGATCTCTATTTGGGGTTTGTTCATTTGAGTATTTAACGTTTTGGTAGGGCTTTATTTCATTGACTGACTCCTAGTACAGTTTTCTAACCAATTTGCTATGCTGTTTGGTTTCTGTTTTTCTGGAGATAATCTGTAGATTCTCTTAATTGTGCCTTGTTTTCTGAATTCAGAAATTTTGGGCAGCTTTCTTGCATTACTTTCTACATTAAGAAACTCAGGTGGTTGTTGTTGTTGTTGTTGTTTGACACATTCTGAGAGACCTGTGATTCTTAAATTGCCTTTGCCAGTTGTCTTCAATTGGTTTTTATAGAGATGGTGTCTTTTTAAAATATGTATCTTTGAATTATGATTCAAGAGTCCAGAGGTCTGAAAACAGATCCTGCTACCCAACTACTACTAGAGATGGCATACTTAAAATCTAAAGTGAAGAATGCTGTTTTGGATAGGGTCATCATGGGAATGTTTTGCTGGATTATATGTGTTTGTTTCATTTTTTGTTTTGCTTTGTTTTGTTTTCTAATTGTTTTATGAGGGGAGGGGCAACAGAAAAGAACAGAAGGAAGAATATCTAAATGGAACAGCTTTGAAAACTATATCTTGAATTATAAACCTAAAAGGAAAAACTAGTTCTATGTAATAATTCACAGTTTCATTTATAATTCTTTCTTGTTATGTAAATGAAAATAATCATTTTATTTGTGTTATGTTCAGAAAGATGTCTTCCAAGTTCCCTTCCAGTTGTGAAATTCTGTGATTTTCCAGGTGCTGTGGCCATTTAGTGCTGGTAGGCAAAGGGCTTCATCACATAAGAAAGATCTAGAACCCAGGTTAAGACTGGCTTCCTTTGCTTTATCTGTCCATAGTATAGAGCTGTATTCAGAACCATGCTCACATTTGCCTGTGAAGAGTATTCTTGGCCCTTCCTTCACTTTTCATCTCCCAAAGCAGCTGACATCTGCATTCTTTTTCACTCCCATTTTCTGTTTTATTTTTCTCTTAGATGGTGAGGACAAGATGGGGAATGGAGCAATAGCACTGAAGCATGAAATTGTAGACAACAGTGATCAGATTTTTCAAGTAGAAGAAAAAACAGACATGTTTAATAAATATGGAAACTCTTTGAGCCCAAATGAAGAGACAACTTTGAAGCAGAGACTCCCTGATCATAACAATCCACTTTTCCTCCACACAGAGGAAAAACCAAGCCTGTTTAATGAATATGAAGACTTTTTCAGCAGCCAGAACTCAGACTTAGTTGGATTTAATGTATTTCCAACTAATGAGGTACCATACAACTGTCAGAAGTGTGGAGAACACTTTGTTACCATATCTCACCTCACTCAACACCAGATTATTCACACTGGACCAGGGCGCTATGTATGTTTTGAGTGTGGGAAAAGGTTTACCCGAAGCTATCATCTCATCAGACATCAGGTTATTCATACTGGAGAAAGACCCTTTTCATGTAATGAGTGTGGGAAGGCTTTCAAGAGAAAATCAACTCTCACAGAGCACCAAAGAATTCACACTGGTGAGAAACCTTATAGATGTAATAAATGTGGGAGATCCTTCAGTCAAAGCAAAGATCTCTTGGAACATCAGAAAATGCACACTGTTGAAAAACCTTACAAATGTGATGACTGTGAGAAGGCTTTTAGTACCAGTTCAAGCCTCCTTCAACATCAGCTCATCCACACAGGAGAAAAACCCTACAAATGTGGTGAATGTGAGAAAGCCTTCAGAAATAGCTCAAGCCTCCTCCGGCATCAATTCATCCACACAGGACAAGAGCTCTACAAATGCGATGAATGTGGAAAAACTTTGAGTAATCGTTCAAGTCTTTTCCAGCATCTAAAAATTCATTCTGGAGAGAAACCCTATCATTGTAATGAATGTGGGAAAGGCTTCATTCGTAATTCATATCTCATCGAACATAAGAGGATTCATACAGGGGAGAAACCCTATGCATGTAAAGAGTGTGGAAAGACCTTCCGACGTTCTTGGTACCTCACAGAACATCAGAGAAGCCATGCCCCAGAGAGAGCATATAGATGCACTGAGTGTGGGAAAGCCTTCAGAGATAGTTCATGTCACTTCCATCATCAAAAACTCCACACAGGAGAAAAACCCTTTGGCTGTAGTGAGTGTGGTATGGCTTTTGGGCGCAAGTCACGGCTTCTGGACCATCAGAGAATCCACACTGGAGAAAAACCTTATGAATGTGAAAAATGTATGAAGAGTTTTAGCCATCGTTCACAGCTTCTTGAGCATATGAGAACTCATACTGGAGAGAAGCCGTATGAGTGCAATAAATGTGGGAAATCATTTACTAGGAATTCTGGCTTTATACGTCATCAGAAAATTCACACTGGGGAAAGGCCCTATGAATGTAACCAGTGTGGCAAATGTTTTAGCAATAGTTCATTTCTTATTGAGCATGAAAGAATTCATACCACAGAGAAACCTTACAAGTGTGATGAATGTGGGAAAGCTTTCTGTAAGAAATCATACCTCACTGGACATCAGATCACTCACACCAAAGAGAAACCTTTTGAATGTAATGAATGTGGGAAATCCTACAATCGGCGTTTCCGTCTTATTGAGCACCAGAGAATCCACACTGGAGAGAAACCCTATGAATGTGCTGAATGCGGACGATCATTTAGTCGAAGTGCACTTCTTATTGGACATCAGATAATTCACACCAAAGAGAAGCCCTATATATGTAATCAATGTGGGAAAGCTTTTAGTCTGAGAAAGCATCTTGTTCAACATCAGAGTATCCATAATGATGAGAAACCGCATAAATGTAATGAATGTGGCAAAGCCTTTAGGCACAAATCGACATTTCGTGACCATCAGAAAGTTCACACTGGTGATAAACCCTGTAAATGTAATGAATGTGGGAAGTCCTTCAATCGGACCTTTCATCTTATTGAACACCAAAGGACTCACACTAAGGAGAAGCCCTATGAATGTAATGAGTGTGGGAAGTGTTTCAGCCGAAGCTCAGTCTTTACCCAGCACCAGAAAATTCATAGTGAAGATCATAAACCCTTTGAATGTAGCAAGTGTGGGAAATCTTTTACTCGAAATTCAGTCTTTATTAAACATCAGAAAATTCACACTAAAGAGAACAAACCCAATGAATGTGAGAAGTCCCTCAGTCAAAACTCAGTCTGTATTCAACAGCAGGAAATGCATGCTAAAGAGAATCTAGATTAATGAAGTGTTTTTTGTTGGAATGTCACAGCTATTTCAGTGTTGGATATTACACTTGGGGAGAGGTGGTAATAGTGAAGAAAACTTTTGTCAGACCTCAAGCTTTATTAGGTACCAGTGGGTTTACTAGGAAGCAAACCAGGGGTTCTGATGGATGGAAATTTAAATTATAATTAAACTTTATCAAAGACTATCTTTTAAAGAGTGAGCTGTCATTAGAGAGCAGTTCTTTAGATTCAAAAATACAGGGAACTTCCATAGGACTGATTGCAGCTTTGACAGTGTGGGGAAGTATACTGAAAGTATCAACGAGCTCTTATGACCAAGCTGTCCCTCCTGAGGAGTTCACTCCATTATCTGTATGCCAAGTGAGCTACTGTTCAATAATATAAATCATGTTAACTCAATGTAGAAACCAACTCAGCAAAAGCTTAAATGCTGAGGATACTGCCCATCTTTAAAAAAAAAAAAAAATTCATTGCTGCTGTTTGTTTGTTTGTTTTTTCACCCCCATGCAATACTAGATTCTCCTCCCCTGCTTTCACCATTGTGGAATCCTCCCTTATAGCAAAGTCATGCAAATTAGGTTTACAAAATGACAGCATCTGATCATTGAGGCATTATTCTATACCCATCATTACCCTCCACCTCCTTCCAAAGAGGAAGGGTTCCTATTCTTTTTTTCAGGATCAAGCTGATTTTAGTTCAGTTGCCCCTTAAGCCTGTTCTATCTTTTCATCATGCTGTGTATAGTCTGCCTGGTTCTGCTTTCTGCTTTTACACAATTTTATGCAAGACAAAGAATACTGGATTTGTAATTAAGGGACTTGAGCCTAAATTCTCCTTTGCTGCTTACTGTCTCTAAGTGTGAAGACATCACTAGCCTTCCTCATCTGCAAAATGAGACTGAAATATATAGCCTTGGGGGTCTCTTCTGGCTCTTTATTGTCTTAAATCTTTGTGTTTCTCTGAATTTTTCATGCTCACAATTTCTTATAGCACAATAATATTCCATTATTTATGTTCCACAGGTTAGCCATTTCTTGATGGATGATTTGGGGGTTTTTTGTTTTTTTCCTCTTACAATTTGTTACTGACCCCCTTAGTCAAATGCTCAGTGACAGGATCAAAGGATGTGGTTGGGTGATTTTTCTCCTGTACTTCCTAGCCAATTGTCAAAATTTTAAGTTTTCTGCCTTTCTCTAGCCTGTTTTCCATGCTCAGCTTTGCCTATTGGAATGTATGTGAGGTAAAGTGTTATGTGAGATCTTTAAATGGTGTCTCTCACTGTTACTGGTGGTTTAACTATTTCCATTTCTTGTGAATATTTTGTCATTAACCATTTACCTCTTTGGGCTTAAGACATATGTCAGTTATCCTTGGATATTGGATCGTCCCCATTCCACCATGTCTTCTGACTACATTTTTCTATTTGTTTAAAAGTGTTCTAATCTTAATCATCAACATTTTCTAATTTGTCTCATGGACTCTCAGTTCTTGTGGTTGTTTCTGTTTTGTTCTTATTTCCTTATCCAGAGATAATGTAAGATAATGACTTAATCATAACTTCTGTCAACAAAGAGTTCTTTCATAATGGTTTGCATTGATCGATCCCTATAACTTTGAAGGATCAGGCAATGAAGAGAGCAGATATAATTTGAGAAGAGAAACATCAGGGCTAGTTTTGCAGGAAGTCAGTCTAATTGCTTTCCTGATCCTCAACCAAGAACAGATTGAACTAAAAAAAAAAAAAAAATGCACATTGAACCAGAAATCCTACCCTTTGTAAGGTGAGATCTTAGGAAATTGCTCCCCTCAAATGTCAAAATTTTAAGCTAGAACCCCATTTGGTTATTTCTAACATTTTTAAACACTACACAGTGCTATGACAGACTTCAGCTCTTTGCCTTAAGCAAAGAAGGAGTCAAATTAAACTTCGAGTTACTATTATAAGTTAGATGAAGACTTCTGTAGATACAGGCAGTTTTTGAAAGAGGTTAACAAAGGAGCTCTAAAAATCCCTTTGGTATAATGAATAAGGACTTGTAAGAAATGCCAAAGGAGAATGTGAGCAAAAGACCCCTTGTTCAGAGCAAAGAATTGATTTAGGAATTAAAGAGAAGATGTAATCAATACCCAAAGAGTTCTCTGATGCTATGGACACCAAACTTTGTGAAATTGTGCCTTTTGTTAAGCTTCCCAAAGGAAGTAGAAAGTGTCTTTTCTACAAACAACTTTGTGAGACAAATTCAGTCAGACTTGGGTACTGGAAGGATCCTTTCTCCAGTCTGCTTCCTAGGGCATTATCATCTGTGCTTTCAGGACAGCTGTCCAGTAAAGGATGCCCATGGAGGATTGGTAGCCACTTGAAAACTGCTCTTTCTTTGTCCCAAGGATAGTCCAGGCTCTCACTTCAGCCCGTTTCTGATGTGGCTTTAGGCGTGCACTCTCAACCTCCCTGCTGGAGCAGACAAGACCAGCAGCTTGTTAGCAGCATTCCCTGATTCTCTTTCTGCCTGGAGGCTCTGTGGCCCATCTGTGCTCAGTATTCTCTAAGTACTTCTCTGATCTTGACTGCTCTCAGTTGGAATTTTACCAGCCTGCCTTCCCAGAGAGGTGGTCAAGGAGAATGGGCAAACTAGCCTAGGGGTGCAGAAAGATGCTACAGTGGTGGCCTGATGGAGGCTTCAAGTAAGTATAGAAGAGGCAGAAAGGTTTTGAATACCACTGAGGTGCCAATGGAAAATGCTTAGGCTCTGCTAAGAATTATGTAGTTGGTGACAGCAAGTGATGCCCCAGAATACAGTGCTGAGAAAGAACCTGTCTTGTGTTGAAATGGCCCCGTCAGGCTGTAGCAAGAGAGCTGAGGAGAAAAGGGAGTGAGCCCTGACTGCCTCCTGCTAAATGATGTATTTATGTCTATGGAATTTGGTGATGATGTATTTGGCCATTTTTGTCTAACTTTATAAAGTTTGGAAAAACTAAATTGAGAGGGAGAAGCCAATCTATAAGTTTCCCCCTTCCCCCAATGGGTCTTGAATCAATTAAAGTATTCTTTTGGGATGGTTTCTGACGATATTAGAGCATACCTACCAGACTTCTTTCAATGACACTGAAGAGCTAGCCTGAGGTCATTGTTGGGAGCTTACTGATGGGAGTTCATCCATGCTGATGGATCTGCTGATAAAGCCCATAGAGAGAGAAGGTTGGCAGCAAGAGAATGGAAAAGCAAAGCCCCAGGCAGAGCTAGCCCTTCATGAGGAGGGCAGCTGTCAGGTATCCCATGGCAGCAGGAGAGAAAGGGCATCAACCTCAGAGAGCCCTAAAGTATTGATCACCACAGAAAAAAAATCTTGACTGACATCCAAGCAGCCTGGGCCTGAATCAGCCAGAGATAAGGTCAAACCATCTCCACCCAATTGAGGCATTCCTTTTGATCCAAGTAGTTCTCAACCCAGACACTGAGGCTAGTGACAGGAGAAAGTCAAACAAACAGCAAATGCAATGAAGAAAAACTTTAGGTTGAGACACCTAAGAGATCCTGAAGAAGAGATCCCCTAAGTCTAAATAGAGCCTCAGAGGAGAAAAAAAAATGGCCTGATAAAGATTGCAAGAGTACCTGCAAGATATAAAAGAAGATGTAAAATGGAATAGCTAGGGAGGAAATGAAATCAAGAAGAATTGATACTGGTTTACTCTTGGGATATAAAAAGGTAGGTTTTAAAGGGTCATGAACAAATATGAAATCTGCTCTGAATCACTAAGAGAGAGGATGAGGCTCTACTCATCACCATCACATTAGCAAAGATGACAAAGGAGGGAAATGATAATTGTTGGAAGGGATATAGGAAAATAGGCGCACCAATGCTCTCTTAGTAAAATTGCAGCCATTTTGAAAAGCAATTTAGAACTATGTCCCCAGATTCCCTAAATTATGCATGCCATTTGGCCCAGCAATACCAGTACTAGATTTAGAATAGATAAAAGAACAAAAAATATACACATGAACAGAAACAAGACAGCTCTTTCAGAAAACAAATTAAGAGACTGACTTTTAAATGGCTAAACAAATTGTGGTGTGTGGATGCAATATTATTATACCATAAATGACAAAATGTCATTTCAGAGGAAATGGAAAACTTTAAGAAATGATACAAAGTGAAGTGACCAGAAGTAAGAGTCATTCAATGACATTTTAAAGAAAACCAACTTCCATTTCTAAATGTCTGTTCAGCTCTGCCTATGGTTTATGTGGGCTTGTTTTACATTCTGCAACTTTGCTAAAAATTGTTCATCGTTTCATTTAGGGTTTGTTGTTGTTGATTCTCTAGGATTCTCTGCAAAATAATTCCTTTGGGACTATCCACTCAGTATTAATCAATTTGATAGATCATATCAAAGTTCTGTATATAAGGCCCCAGAGCCATGAACTTCATATTTTAAATTCACTTGCTTAATTATAGGAAGTTAACTAGAGACCCTGCACCCTTATTTTTCCTTGTCATGATAACCAAGCCCAGCATGGAGGAGGTGACCCAACTACATGGAAAGTGTCCCCAAAATATTTTTGTGTCTCTGGACCATTTTCTTGTTCAGGGGTCTTCATCTTATGACCACTTAGGTCACTAACTGTAATAGCTTGTACTATTTCCTCCTGCCTAACTCAAGAAATCTGTCTGTCTTGTGTGGAGAGATTTCTTGCTTCATCTAACTTGTGATTCTGCTAATATTATTTTGATTATTTTAGCTTATGCATCATACACCAATTGGTGTATATTCTGTATTTAGTATATCTGTCCTTAAATGTCTGGACATCTATCCCTATGAAAACAGGACCTTGGAAGGAGGAGGCATCTCAGCCTAAAGAAGATTTGAGGTTTTCTTCCTTAGAGGGAATCATGGACCATTTAATAAAGCTCTACTGGCTCAGAGTTCTGCCTCAGGATCTTTTATTGTAGATGGGATGATTTTAATCCCCACATGAGTATACCATCATATTGTCTGCAGAGTGACAGTTTTGTTTCCTTGTGACCTATTTTTATTTCTTCAATTTCTTTACCTTGTCTTATTGCCATAACTGACATTTCTAATACAATGTTAAATAATAGTGGTGACATCCTTGTTTCACCCTTGATCTTACTGGGAAGCCTTCAAGTTTATCTGTTACAGATAATACTTGCTCTTGGTTTTAGATAGATACTTAACATATTAAGAAAGGTTCTATTTATCACTCTTTTCTAGTGTTTTTAATAGTAAAGAGTGTTGTGTTTTATCAAGGCTTTTTTCTGCATTTATTGACATAATTGTGTTTTTTTTGTTGTTTTTGTTGATATGGTTAATTATGCTGATAGTTTTCCTAATATTGAACAAACCCTGCATTCCTGAAACAAATCCAACTTGGTTATAGCATATATTGTTGTTTAGTTGTTTAAATCATGTCTGACTCTTTTGTGACCTCTTTGGGGGAGGGGGCCCTCCTCTTGGCATATATACTGGAGTGGTTTGCCATTTCTTTCTCCAGCTAATTTTACATATGAGCAAACAGGCTTAAGTGACTTGCCCAGGATTATATAGCTAATAAGTGTCTGACACTAGATTTGAACTTGGGTCTTCCTAACTCCAGACCTGATACTCTGTTACCACCTAACTTCCATAGTGCATGGTCTGTGCTGTGATCTCCTTGCTGGCATTTCATTGAAAAATTTTGCATTGATAGTCATTAAAGAGATTAGTCTATAGTTTTCTTTATCTGTTTTTATTCTCCCTGTGTCAGAAATATTTGTGTCATAGAAGAAATTTAGTGGGATTTCTTCTTTACAAGTTTTTTTTTTTCTTTCTTCCCCCAAAATAGTTTATATAGTGTTGGGATTAATCATTCTTTAAAGCCTAGTAGAATTCACTTGTAAATGCATCTGGTCCTAGGGTCTTAGGGAGCTCATTTATGGCTTGTTCATTTTACTTTTCTAAAATAGGGTTACTTAAGTATTCTGTTTCCTCTTCTGTTAATCTGGACAGTTTGTATTTTTGTAAATATTCATCCATTTCACTTAGATTTTCAGTTTTGTTTATGTATAATTAAGCGAAATAGCTCCTATAATTACTTTAACTTCTTATTCATTGGTGATACATTTATCCTTTTTAATTTTTAATATAAGTAATTTGGTTTTCTTATTTTAATCAAATTAATCAATGGTTTGTCTATTTTGTTGACTTTTTCCATAAAACCAGCTCATAGTTTTTATTAGTTTATTGGTTTTATAACTTTCAATTTTATTAATCTCTCCTTTGATTTTTAGGATTTTCATTTTGGCATTTAATTAGGAATTTTTAATCTGTTCTTTTTCTAATTTTTGTAGATCTACTTTAATTTTTTTTTAGATTTAGATCTATTTTTAGATCAACTTTAGATCAACTTATTGATCTGCCCTTTTGCTTTTTTATACAGCTTTGTGGCTGCATCCCACAAATTTTCTATTCAGTTCTATTCTATTTCACTAAATATCTATTTTTCCCCCTGAAGGATTATACTCAGTTTCACTGGATAGGTTATTCTTGGTTGTAATCCCAGTTCTTTTGCCTTTAAGAATAGCATATTCTAAGCAATATATTCCTTTACCTTTAATATCTGACAAATCTTGTGTGATCCTGATTGTGGCTTCATGATATTCAGATGCTTTCTGGCTGCTAGTTCTAAAATATCAAAGCAATTTTCCTTGATAATTTTTTAAAATATTATGTCTAGACTCTTTCATCATGACTTTGTTTGTCCAATAATTTTAAGTCATCTTTCCTCAATGTTTTGCAAAGTCAATTGTTTGTCTCATGAGATATTTCATATTTTCTTCCATTTTTCATTCTTTTCATTTTGTTTTATCATTTCTTGATATCTCATGGAGGTCATTAGCTTCCAGTTGCCCAATTCTAATTTTTAAAGAATTATTTTCTCCTATGAACTTTGATAACTCTTCTTACCATTTGGCCAATTGTGCTTTTAAGGAGTTGTTTTCATCAGAAGATGAAGACAGACTCTCCCACACTGCTGATGACTTCATCAGCCATTCCTAATGTTTTCCACCTAGAATTTATGAACCCTCCTACAGAAGTGACCATGAAAACCGAGGACATCACACTTCTATCCTCAATAGTGGGGCATAAGAGACTTCCCATTCCAGTCATTCCAAGAGGAATATCTGAAGAAAGTGTCATCTAAATTCAGAAAGAAGTAAGAGGAAAAGGGAAGCATATAAGGGAAGGAATTTTAAAAGAAACCTCCTTACATCAGATCTACAACATATTTATTTAGAAGAAAATAAAAATCTTCTAAATTTAAAAAGGAAAAAGAAAATGAGGGAATAGGGTGGAGAATATAAAAGGGTGTGGAGATTAAAGGGAATGAGATTAAGAGGGGTAGGATGGGGGAAGAGGAGAAGAGAGTGATCTTTGGAGAGGGAATGGGTTAAGGAATAGGAAGGTAGGAGTCAGGAGGGATAGGAAATGAGAGACATGCAAACATAAAGAAAAAGAGTGGGATTTATTAGAAAAATAAAAGGCAGAGGTAGTAATCATTGATCTCAGTCCAGTTGTCCCAGAGAATGGCCTTTCTATCTCGGAAACAGATCCAGAGAAATGTGATTCTCTAGTACTAGAGGAATGGAAGGAGAAATGGTTGACACTCAAGTTCATCAAGTTGATTTAACATGTTCTCAAGGTATGAGGGACGTTGGCTGTACCCAAGGAATGACTCCTAAGATCCAACTCCTCATCTACTGCCCAACCATTCTTAGGAAGATCTGGAACAATCTCAGAAAGCAGTAGCTGTGCTATTCTGCACTGTCTCTAAAGGAGGGTGGAAAGATACATAGCTGGTGTTTGTATTTTGAATCTTGGACAAGCACAGAACCTCAAGAATCCAAGAGGCTGCCCATGGTTTTCCATATTGTTCTTGGGCTATAACTTCCCCCACATCCTCATGTGCCTACCTGAATTTGATTAGTTTGAAAGATACCTCTTAAGGATGCATGATTGAGAAGGCACACATACACAAATACAAGATACACAAACGTCTTGAAACCAACAAAACTCAGAGATGAGATGAGATGAGGCACCAAAACTCACCTAAACTGATCCAAGCAAACCTCTGGGAGGAGATGAAAAGGAGAAATCATCCAGGGGAGGGCCTAGAATGGACATCTTCAAAGGTTTTATTGCAGGAGGAATACAGAGATCAGAAAATTGTGAGTGTTCATGAATCAGAATAAAGGTTAGAGGAAATAGAAAGCATAAATAATGAAAAGAACAAAAGAAATCTTTGGAAAGGAGCACAAAAATAAAATTTAAAAGTTATGAACAGCAATAGTTGGGAAGAGGAAAGGTAAAATCTATTTAGTGTGAGAAGAAAAGAGAGAGAGGAATTAGATTAAAGCAGATAAATAGAGGACAGAAAAAAAGAACCAATAAGCAAAACTCCATTGGGAAAGGGGTAACAAATGAGAGGGAGGTAACCAGGGTAAGGGGAGGAGGACTTCCTTAAATGATCACCCTAAAAATGAACAAAATATAGTAACTGAGGGGGGAAAAAGTGATGTGTGAACAGCAGAAGAGGGAAATTCATAAAAATGAATGAATTAAACTACACAAGAAAAAAGAATAGAAGTTTGGAAAAGAAAACAAAGTCCTGTAGTCTGTGTCTTATGAAATACTCACTTAAAGAATAAAGAAAATATGCTAGAACAAAATAAAACCAAAGGGACAGGGGAAAAAAATTACTGAAAAATTTACATTAAGCAGTCCTATTCTGATAAAGCAAAAAAAAAAAAAGAAAACTATTATATTGATAAGAACTATAGACAAATCAATATCAACAATGAACTTACATACATATATATTATAATATATTCTATATATATATATTAGAATCCAAATTCATTAAGGAAATATTGTCTGAGATATAAGAAAATGTAACATAATAGTGGTAGGAGATTTCAATAGCCCTCTAACAAAATGGAAAATAGAGAAAAGATTTCTAGAAAATCTAAACTTAAGACATGATTTCTTCTGAATTGGGCTACAACTTTTATAAGTTGTATATAGCTTTTATAAAAATTGACCCTGTAGTAGACTACATGGATATTCCAAATATAAAAAAGCAGAAATAGTAAATTATTTTAAGACTATAACATAATAAAAAAAGTAATTGATTCAGGAACCATAAACTGAAGATAGAAGGGAAATAGATAAATTGGAAGGGGCAATCATAGACATGATAAAATGAAGCTGATTCTTTGAAGAGCTAATAAAAGTTTATCATTAAGCTAGTCTGACTTAAAGCAAGAGCAAAAAACAAAATTAATAAAATAGTAAATGGGGTGATATCAGATATTAGAGCAGAATAGAAGAAATAAAAGAATAATCAGAACACTGTGCAGCTACATGCTAACAAAACTGAAAACACAAAAGAAATAGAGGAATATCTTTTACCTTTTAAAAATATACTAAAACTCTCAGAAAAACAGATAAAGATCTTAAATAACTGAGTGTCAAAAAAGGAAAAGAACTAAATATAAAGGAACTACCAAAACAGCAGCAGCAGCAACTACTACTACTATTATTATTTACTACATCTACCCCTGGTCTAGAAGGATTCACAAGAGAATTCTATCAAACCTATAAAGAATACTACCTATACCATCTAAATTCTAAAAAATTGAGAAAGAATTCTACCAAAATCCTTTTATAACCACATATGGATTTAATACCTAAAACTATAAACTAATATCATTAATGAACATGAACTACAAAGTTTTCATAAAAATAAAATGTTTTCATAAAAACCCCATCACACCACAACAATTCATTCAAAAAATTATTCATTATGGCAAAGTCCATTAGGAAAAAGGAACTTATACCATAGGTGCAAAGATAGTTAACCTTGGGAAAACAACAAAATCATATTTAAAAACCATAATATCTAAAATGCATAATAAGTTCAATGCAGTAGATGCAAAAGGAAAAAAAAAACCTATGCTAAAAATATTAGAAAATAGAGGAACCCATTTTAGTGTCATAAAAACCTATCTAAAACCAAAAGCAAGCATTATATGCAATGAAAATATGCTAGAACTTTTTTTCAATAAATATAGGAATAAAACAAGAAAGCCCATTCTCCCCACTATTGCTTGATTTAGTTCAAGAAATTCTAGCAGCAGTAAGAAGACAAGAGAAAAAAATTAAATGCATAAAGATATTTGCTAAAGAGTGTTGTTACTCGATCTGTATCCCAAAGAAATCTGAAAAGAGGGAAAAGAACCCCATGTGCAAAAATGTTTGTAGCAGCTTTTTTGTGGTAACAAAGAATTGGAAAATGAGTAGGTGTCCATTAATTGGGGAATGGTTGAATAAGTTGTGGTATATGAAGGTAATGGGATATTATTGTTCTATAAAAAATGATAAACAAGCTGATTTTAGAAAGACCTGGAAAGATTCATATGAGACTGAGTGAAACAAGCAGAAGCAGGAATACACTGTACACAATAACAGCAAGAATGTGCAATGATGAACTATGAAAGACTCAGTTCTTCTCAGTGGTTCAGTGATCAAAAGTAATTCCAATTGGCTTTGGACAGAAAAAGTCATCTGCATCCAGAAAAGGAACTAAGGAAATTAAATGTAAATTAGCACATGCTATGTTCACTTCTTTTTTTTTCTCTCTCATCATTTTTTCCTTTTGCTTTGATTTTTCTCTTCCAATATGATTCATAAAGTAACATGTATTAAAAATAAATAAATTTGGGGCAGCTAGGTGGCACAATGGATAGAGCACCAGCCCTGAAGTCAGGAGGACCTGAGTTCAAATCTGTTCTCAGACATTTAACATTCCCTAGCTGTGTGACCCTAGGCAAGTCATTTAACCCCAATTGCCTCAGCAAAAAGCAAAAATAAATAAATAAATAAATTTACCTGGAAAAATAAATTTGCTGATGATATGGCAGTTTAGTTGGAAAGTCCTAGAGAATCAGCAAAGATACCAATTGAGGTAATAGTTTCATCAAAGGTATAAGATAAAAAATTATATTTTCAAAAATTAACAGGATATCTATGTAATAATTAAATACATGAAGCAGTAATAGTAGGGGAAATTCCATTGCATATAGAGCCAATTACAAAATGCTCCTTAAAAAATCTTAAAACAGTAATCAGAGGAAGAATTGTTTCTCTAAATGCTTACATTAATAAAATGGAGAAAGAAAAGAGCAATTGATTGAATATGCAATTTAAAAAATTAGAAAAGAACAGATTACAAATCCCCAATTAAATACCAAATTCGAAGTCTTAAAAATTAAAGGGGAGATTCTAAAATTGAATGCAAGAAAACCATTGAATTAATAAATTCAGGTGTTAGTTTCATGGAAAACCTCCATCAAAATAGATAATTTGGTTAATATAATTAAAAAACCCAAATTACTGGCATTAAAAATGAAAAGGATGACTATGCCTCTAATGAAGATTAAATCAATGAAATTATTAGCAGTTGTTTTGTCTGATTATATGCTAACAAATTTAACAGTTTAAGTGAAACGAAAGAATACTTACAAAAATAAATGCTGCCTAGATTAATAGCAGAAGAAATAGAAGATCTAAATATTGCTTTACAAAAAGTAACTAAAGCAGCTAGATGACACAGTAGAGAAAGCATCAGCTCTTTAATCAGGAGGACCTGAGTTCAAATCTGTCCTCAGACACACTTCCTAGGTGTGTGACACTGGGCAAGTCACTTTAACCCCAAATGCCTCACAAAAGAAAAAAAAAAAGGTAAGAAAAAAGAAATTGAACAGGCAATAATGAGTTTCCTAATTTTAAAAAAGGATCAGGAGCAGATGGATTTACAAGTAAATTTCACCAAATATTTTAATGAACTTTTTTTATTTTTCCCCAAGTTACATGTTAAAACAATTTTTAACATTTTTTAAAAAGTTTTGAGTTCCAAATTCTCTCTCTCTCCCTCCATCTCTCCTTTTTCCCCTCTCTCTTCCCTCCACAAAATGGTAAGCCAACAGATATACATTATTCATATGTAATTATTACCAAACATTTCAAGATTAGTTCCAACATTAAATTATTTTGAATAATAGGCAACAAGTCCTACCAAACTCCTTTTATGAAACTAATAGGTTGCTGATACCTGAACCAGGAAGACCAAAAACAGAGAGAAAGAAAATTACAGACCAATTTCATTAATTAATATGGATGCAAAAATCCTAAATAAAATACTAACTAGGAAACTACAACAATATGTCATAAAGATTAAACATTGTGACTAAGAAGGATTTATACCAGGAAAGCAGGAATGGTTTAATATAAGGGAAATTATTACCCTAACTAATTATATTAATAACAAAAGCAACATAAATTATATAATCATATAGCAATAGATACAGAAAAAGCTTTTGACAAAATACAACTTATTTCTCCTAAAACCAGTTGAAAGTGGGGCAGAGCCAAGATGGCAGAGTGAAGACACAACTCTGTGTTCTCCTCTGACCTTCTCTCAAACCAACAGAAAATTAAGCCTCTAAACTGATTTTTAAGTCAAAGAACCCACAGATATTGGGACTATAACATATTCCTCCCAGAATTTACCTTGGAAAAGCTCCAGAGCATTTCTGTTTCAGTCAGGAAGAGGGTCAGGCAGTTTGCCTAGCTCAGGCCCAGCTCCAGGAGACAAGACAGGAAGCTGGGTGGGACTCAGCATGGCAGATTCTAAACACCTGGGGAGTCTATCTGAGGCTTTTGGGACACTCTGCCCTGATTGGGAGCAGGTGCTTTGGCAGATCTGCCTTTTGCAAAAGGTAGATTGTAGCCCACTGCAAACTCAGAACCTAGCCTGGAAGGCCCAGCACCAGAAGTCAATCAGCTGAATTGCCCCAGGCAAATTACCGCAGCTGCCACTTGACTTCTTTAAACAGACCTCAAGCTTTAAAAAAATAAATAATAGGGGCAGCTAGGTGGCGCAGAGGTTAGAGCACCAGCCCTGAAGTCAGGAGGACCTGAGTTCAAATCTGGTCTCAGACACGTCCTAGCTGTGTGACCCTAGGCAAGTCACTTAACCCCAATTGCCTCAGAAAAAGCAAAAAAATAAAAAATAAAATAAATAAATAATAAAAAACAGAAAAAAAAAAAACCCTCACCATAGATAGCTTTTTATGGAGAGCAAGAAGAACAGACCCCAGATCCTGAGATTCATAAAGGTAAACAACTCCAGAGGAAACCACAAAAGGAGACATGAGCTGGTCCCCATTTCACAAGGCTTTCCTGGAAGATTGCATAAAGAATCTCAAAAGAGAGTTAGATGAAAAAATGAGGAAATGAAATGAGATCATTGCAAGAAGGAATGGGAAAAGCATATAATGCTCTACTAAAGAAATATGAAAAAGACACCAATTCACTGAAAAATAAAATTGGTGAAATGGAAAAAGTCTGCATTGAACAAAAAAAAATCAATTGGCCAGTTACAAAAGGAGCTAAAAAAGGTAACTGAAGAAAATACATTAAAAATTAGAATTGAACAAATGGAAGGGAATGACTCAATACGACTTCAAGAATCAGTCAAACAAAAACAAAAAAATGGAAAAAAAGAAGAAAATATGAAATATCTCTTAGGAAAAACAACTGACCTGGAAAATAGATCTAGGAGAGACAGTCTATGGATTACTGGACTTCCTGAAAGCCATGATGAAAAAAAGAGCCTAGAGAGAAAGGAGGAAAAGAAATGGATAGACTAATAGAAGGGAAAATAGAAGAATTAGGGGAAAGGTATAAAAAAGTGGGAGGGGCTTTAAAGGGGGGAGGACTGTTTGAGGGAGGTGGTCATCAAAAGCAAAATACTGGTGAAGGGAAAGGGAGAAAGGGGAAAGGAAAAACAAAAACATAACTTTGGGTAAACAAGATGGCAGGGAATACAGATATAGTTATTTTAACTGTTAATGTAAATGGGATGAACTCTCCCATAAACAGGAAGCAGATAGCAGACTGGATTAAAAGCCAGAATCCAACAATAAGTTTTTTTTACAAGAAACACATCTAAAGCATAGAGATACATACAGACTGAATTTAAAAGACTGGAGCAGAATCTATTGTGCTTCAGGTGAACAAAAAAAAGCAGGGGTAGCAATCCTGATCTCAGATCAAGTAAAACCAAAGATAGATCTAATTAAAAGAGATAAGGAAGAAAACTACATTTTACTAAAAGGTACCATAGATAAGGAAGCAATATCAATACTAAACATATATGCACCGAGTGGTATAGCATGGAAATTCCTAAAGGAAAAGTTTAGATAGATGCTAGAAGAAATAGACAGCAAAACTATACTAGTGGGGGATCTCAACCTCCCTCTCTCAGAATTAGATAAATCAAACCACAAAATAAATAAGAAGTTAGGGAGGTAAACAAAATGTTAGAAATGTTAGGTATGATAGATCTCTGGAGAAAATTGAATGGAAACAGAAGGAAGTTTACTTTTTTCTCAGGGGTTCATGGAACTTATACAAAAAACTGACCATGTGTTAGGGCATAAAAACCTCAAAATCAAATGCAGAAAGGCAGAAATAGAAAATGCATCTTTTTCAGATTATGATGCAATAAAAATCACATGCAATATAAGGCCAGGAGAAAATAAACCAAAGGTTAATTGGAAATTAAATAATCTAATTCTAAAGAATGAATAGGTGAAAGAGCAAATCATAGACACAATCAATAATTTCATCCAAAAGAATGACAATAATGAGACAACATACTAAAATTTGTGGGATATGGCCAAAACACTTATAAGGGGTAATTTTATATCTCTAGATGCTTACTTGCATAAAATAGAGAAATAGAAGATCAAATGAATTGGGCTTACTATTAAAAAAGCTAGAAAAAGAACAAATTAAAAACCTCAATTAAATACCAAATTGGAAATTCTGAAAATAAAGGGGGAAAATTAATAAAATTGAAAATAAAAAACTATTGTATTAATAAATAAAACTAAGAGTTGGTTTTATGAAAAAACCAACAAAATAAGTTAAACTTTAGTTAATTTAATTAGAAAAAAGAAAGAAAAAAATCAAATTGTTAGTCTCAAAAATGATAAGGGAGAACTTTCCACCAATGAAGAGGAAATTAGAGTAATAATTAGGAATTACTTTTCCCAATTTTATGCCAACAAATTTGATAATCTAAATGAAATGGAAGAACATCTACAAAAATATAGACTGCCTAGGTTAACAGAAGAAGAAATAAATTATTTAAATAGCCCCATTTTAGAAAAAGAAATAGAACAAACTATTAATCAACTCCCTAAGAAAAAATCTCCAGGGCCAGGTGGATTTACATGTTCTACCAAACATTCAAAGAACAATTAATTCCAATACTATACAAACTATTTGAAAAAATAGGGAAAGAAGGTGTACTACAAAATTCCTTTTCTGATACAGATATGGTGCTGATAGCTAAACCAGGTAGGGTGAAAACAGAGAAAGAATACTATAGACCAATTTCCCTAATGAATATTGATGCAAAAATCTTAAATAAGATATTAGCAGTGAGATTACAGAAAGTTATCCCCAGGATAATAGACTATGACCAAGTATGATTTATACCAGGAATGCAGGGTTGGTTCAATATTAGGAAAACTATCAGCATAATCAATTATATCAATAACCAAACTTGCAAAAATCATATTATTATCTCAATAGATGCAAAAAAAGCATTTGATAAAATCCAGCACCCATTCCTATTAAAAACACTAGAGAGT